>VDFB02075321.1:186190332-186354101 GCA_007258455.2 Sequoia sempervirens
CAATATCTTTCATTATTTTTTCTGAATTTAGATCAACTTATTTAGACATATTTCATTCATATGGAATTTATCTTGAGTTTAGACATCACTTGGTTTTGGCCTACCTCTCTCCTTTTAGGTGAAAAACCCTAGAAGTGCAAGAGAGCATTAGGGTACCAAAACTCGTGTTTACAGAACCTAAAACCTCTTTTTTAGGGAGTATTAGCTTCCTTGGGTTGTATCCCTAAAATAAATTTGTAACTATTATTTATTTGTGATACTATATTAGGGCAGTATCCCCTAGCAACATTTCTCACCATTATTTTTCCCCATTGGGGTTTTCCACATATATCTAGTGTTGTGTTGTGTTGTGTATTATTTATTTCATGTTGTTGCTTATACAATAGAGTTTGAAGTTTCTTTTGTTCTAAATTTTTTTTGATCTAATGGAATATAGATTAACCCCCCTCATAGTATTTTGGTTTATGTTCAACAATTGGTATTAGAGCATGGTTCCTTAGAAGAAGTCTAACAACTTGAGGAAGATTCAAGATGGAACAAGAAGGGTATCACAAGGCACTTAGGTTTGATGGAATAAATTTTAATTTCTAGAAATTCAATATGTAATCCTATCTATCCTCTTTATGGCTTGGAGTTTTGAATTTAGTCAAGGATAGTTATGTTCCTACTACTCCTACAGATCTAGCAGAGATCAAGGCTTATGAGAATAATGAAAAGTCTAAGAATGCAATCTTGAATGGGCTAGGATATTTTGATCTTGTAAAAGTAGTGCATTGCAATACAACAAAGGAGGCATGGGAAAAGATCAATGGAATATATGAAGGAGACATCAAAGTAAAACAAGCCAAGTAATAGATCTATACAAGAAAGTTTGAGAACCTGAAAAATGTCAGAGGATGAAGATATTGAAAGATATTTGCTTCAGGTAGATGAAGTGGTCAATTTAATCAAAAGACTTGGTAAAGAACTAGAAGAATCAGTGGTGGTAAAAAAAGTATTAAGATCTCTTCCTAAATCTTATAGTCTAAAAGTATCTTATATTTTGCAAGCTATATATTTAGATAAATTATCAATGGATCAATGATATGGTGCCCTCACTACATTTGAAATGAGAGAGTTTGACAAAGAAGATCCAAAGAAAGAAGAAAGTTTCAAAGCTTGTAAGAAGGAAATGTATAAAGCCTTTGATCTAGATAGTGATACTGATGAAGAAGAAGTAAATTTTGTAAGGAAGTTGAAGAGGCGTACCAACAAGTACAAGGGTGTAAGAGAGGGGGACCAACCACGTTCAAGGCTCTAGGTCATAGAGAACCAAGAGTGGAAGGCTTCCCTAACTTGCCTCAGCTTAAAAGGGGTGTTTTGAAATAAGGGATGAGAATGATGAGGACTATAAGGTCTTTCAACAACTCTATAGACCCAAGATTCGAGATGGGCCTAGGTGATCCAGTTTTTGGGTTCAACACTGTGTCTCAAGAAGTTCTCTACCCGAGGATGAAAGCACAATTCTAGGATGATAGCATGACACATTGGTGTCTCTTAGGTTCGTTGGCATCCGTACAACTAAAGGACCAAAAAGACAAGGTTAACCACTAGAAAAAAAACTAAAAACCTAGCTAATCACTTCCAAAGGGCCAAAGAAAATCTATGAAGTGGGAAAGATATGAACGAATATGATAAAGTAAATATACAAGCGTTAGGGTGGCAAGAATGATCTCACAAAGGTATTTTTCACTAGCTAGCTCTAAATGCACGCCCACCTACACATAAGAAAGGGGGAAATTTTTTGGGGCTATATAGGGGCTTGCCTCAGTCAAACCCTCATTTTGGTGTTCCACCTCCACAAAGAGCTGAGTTTGCAACAATGGAGAAAGAAATGAAGTAAAGAACACAAAAGCACTACAAAATAGTAAGGTGCTACCCAACCAAATCAGAGGGAGAGGAGTAGAAATATTACCACCTCCTCCAAGAGCTCGCTAGCTAATGGAGGAGAAAATGAGAGGACTCAAGCCCTTGTTGTAATGGTGTTGTTCCACACTTGCTCTATGAAGTTGACAAAGTACTGTTGTTGTTGCTATGGAATGCAAAGTGCTACTTGAGAGTGATGGATGCAAGAAAAGCTATGTAGAATGATTAGAGAATGGCTTGGAGAGATGAAATAAATGCTTAGAAGAATGCTTGGACTTGTGAAGAAGTTGAAATGCATGAAGGAAGAGTGAATTTGAAGGAGAGAATGAAGAAAATGACCATATCTAAGTCAGTTGGTTGAAGAGGGCATTACAAATCGACCTCCAATGGGAAGTGTAATGCATCTGTAGACTCCAAATGTAGGAATCTGCCAGGGAGGTAAGTGTGCCACATGGACATCTGTGTGCTGCATGTGCATCCCTACAATTATCACTCTGCTGATGCACAAAGCGGATGCTAAGTTGAATGATGGCAGCGAGCTTATGTGGATTTTAGCCTTCGAATTTAGTTTTCTAAAGTGAGGAAGGGTAAAAGGAGAATTTGCATAAGGGGTGAAAATTCCCTCCTATACCTTTTTCCCCCACTTTATTGAGAACGAATACTAATGAGTGCTTCAATAAAGTAGATCAAAGAAGTAGTAGAGTTAGAAATCTATACCTGAACCATCGAGGAAGTAGACCGTGATCTAGTGAACTCAAGAGCACAAGACATGTAAAGGGCTTCATAGCCCCATACAACTATGAAGCTAAAGAATGAAAGTGTCTTACAGGCCCTCAGACCTGCAAGGAGGGAACCCCTAAGATCTCTCACATGAAGGAGGCCCCGAGAAGAAAGTTCCTCACAGTCCCTCAGAACTGCAAGGAAGGTGTCCCCCAAGATATCTCACATGGAGGATACCTAGAAAAGTTCCTTATAGACCCATAGTCCTACAAGGAAGTGTCCCCCAAGATATCTCACATTGAGGAAGCTGGGAAATTTCCCTACAAACCCACATACCTGTAGGGAAGGTGTCCTTCAAGATCTCTCATATGAAGGAAACCCAAAGAAAGCGCCCTATAGACTTGCATACCTACAAGGGAGCCACCCCCAAGATCTCTCGCATGGGGGAAGCTTAGATGAAGCACCCTATAGGCCCGCAAACCTATAGGGAGGTATCCCCCAAGATCTTTCACATGGAGGAAACGAAAGGAAGGGGAATCTACATAGTAAGAAAGAAGCTTCATAGGCATACCTATTAAGTGACATGTTTACCCACAGATAAAACATGTCAAGAACCGACCATGTAAGAAAGTAAGTGGATAGTCGCGCAGATCATCAACAAGTTGGAAAAATTTCAAAGGGATCCCTTGGGAACCTTGGTGTGAAGAAGGGGTCCACTCAAGGGATGGATTGTTCAAAAGCTGATGTTTTCTTTTTTGAATTGATTCATCATCAAGGAATCATTTTGAAAGATGTTCACTTCATCAAGGAATTCAAAAGGAAGAATATACCCCCACACGAGGAGAAGATCAAAACTATTCCCATTTCAAAGGAAGGTTCTCAAGTTATTTCTTTCCAAACCCATGATGAAAGAAACATGTTCCATTAGGGTCTCAAGTCAAGAATGTGATCCTTGGAAAGGAGTTTTTTAAGATTCTCAAGAAAATATTCATTGGAAAAAAATGCATTTTCTAAAAATTGAAGTGTTATAGAAGTGGCATTATCACACATGAGAGGGACAACTCAAACAAAGAAGAGAGAAACATAAGGGAAAAGTAGATGAGAAAAGAAAACATAAACAAAGGGAATAGGGGTATCCTAATATTTTAGGGTTAGAACAACTCATATATATATATATACATGTATAGTAGTAGTATATAAAATGAATTGTCATCAACCCACTACTATATCAGACCATGTGAAGAATGCATGAGAAGAAAAAGTAAAAATAAAAAATTGGGTCAACATGGAAGGGAAACCTAAATTCCCCCAACACTTTGCATCATCCCTAATTTATCAAAAATCAAGTCACAAACATGGAAGAATTGTGATACAAATAGAGGAAGGTTTATGACACAAAAACCATGGCTGCATTCAAGCATCAACAAGGGTGACAAGGGTCATCTAGGCACACATAGCACAATCACGGGGGAACACATCACAACACACACACACACATCTAATCTAAATATAAAGAAGGGGCCTCCCCCTAACATTGATCGACTAAGACGTCATCCACCTTCCACTCTAGATCATCGTAGGGGGAAGGAGGACGAGCCTACATTGGTGGAATACATTAAGAGGAGGAGCATCCGACCCTCCCACAACAAGGGCTAAGAGGGCCCCACAAGGTCCTCTCTGCTAAGCTCTTATAAAGCTAAGGTCAATGAATTTGTGAAGATCACCAACAAGGCTAGAACCTCATCCAAAGAGTTAAACATGCACTTAACAAGAGTGACATGTTTAACATCAATGGACAAGGAAGGTCGTGCTTGAGATTCACCGCTAGGCTCACTGAGTGATTCATAAGTGGTGACAAACTTAGGGGAAGCCAGGATTGGTTCTATCACTAGGATAGAACAAGTCAACATGGGACCACATGTTAAAGAAGGTGGTCTCCTCTTACATTCTCCATTGCTGGAAGGACCGCTCTTTGCCTTCTACTTCATTCGAGGAGGTGAAATCCCCATAGACGAGGCAAGAGGTGCGAAGGAAGAGAAGGTAGATAAAAATACAATAGACACAACCAAAGTGTTCATCATATCTATGGGTTTTGGGAAAGGTGGAACATTTGGAAGGGACATCAATAGAGGTGGCTCCACTAAAGGAGTGATGAACACCTGCACATTTTTACGATCAGGTGCATTCGTACTAGTAGCAGAAGTTGGAAGCGATGTAGAGATGGTTTGAATGAAAGAAGAGGGGAGGAGAGAGGAGGACGTGATAGGAGGCCCTGATATAGGGGTATTCATCTCCTCTTCCTTCCTTTGTAAGGCAGCCTAGTCAACCATGAGACCCTTTTGTCAGTGCTTATGCTTGCATGCAAGGCAGTTTTTGTGACTCTTTGAACTAGAGGCCAGAGATTGTGAAGGAATAGAAGGCTCCTGCTCAGCCATGGGAGTGTTCACTACAACCATTTTTAATGGAGGAATAGACTCATAAATGGGAGGAGGAGGAGTAGGTTGAGAAGCATCAGGGGGAGTTGGTTCAAGTGCCTTGGTAGTGGGCCTCTTCCCATTCACTACTTCGGGAGAAAGAGAAGTAGGAGGCCATAGAGGCTGAGAAAAAGAGGACTCTACATGAGGACCTTTCTTCCTATTCTACAAAATGAGCCTAGGCTCTGTGGGAAAAATAGGAAGCTCAAATGCGAGATGATTTCTCTTTTTCCAAGCGAGCACCATAGGACTCTCTCACAAACATGAAATAAAATCTGATGGCACCTCAATAGGGTGATAGGAAGCATCGTGCTAAACAATAGAAGAGGAAGAAGGAGGATCTCAGGACTGCTTCTCTTCTTCCCTTCTACGTGCCTTGGCAACATCACTTCAGCTTTTAGGAAAGCCTTATGTGAAATAGCATAAGGTGACAGAGGGTATCTCACTTTTATCCTTAGGAACCCTTTCTTATAATTTTGATATGATTGATGTAGGAGGTCCATCCTAGGTGGGAGAGGACCAAACAGGCGTAGGCCCAGAGTAACCCAAGGAGTAGCTACCATGAGCAATCGGTGGTTTATAACCAATGTCATGAATCACATGCACAAAAACCTCATGGATAAATTTTAAACATTTATGCGTAACCAAAGGCACTACATTCATAGCTACTAATCAAGGGATACCCATCTTTACTCTAAAGATTTTTGACCCAGGGATTATGCCAAATAGAAGCTTGATAGATTTAGGTCTAACCAAAACTAACACGACAATACTACCCAAATGGGGCACAGAAAGTCTATCATGTGTGTGGATGGTGCTCACAGGGGTATCATACCCATATTTGTGCAAAAATTTAATTAGCATGATCTCCTCAATTATAATATTTGCTTGAGATGTTGAATCAATGAGAAAACCTACCATGATGTTTATGTTTATTCACACAGGGATGTAGAGAGGAGATGGCTCCCTATTAAAACCCATCGGTAGGTCCTATGAGGTGAAGGTTATACTAGTACCACTGCTCACAAGCTGCACAGAGGGGATAGGTTGATGTAGGAAAGAGGCCAGTACACTCACTAGACAATACTTTCATAAAGTCGCTAAAGGTAAAAGGATAAGACGGTGACCCAATTAAGGTTTTTTTATGCAACACCTTCAAAACCTTCCAACTATGCCTACTAGGGGTCGTAGGTTGGGTTGTAAGGAAAAATCCTCACAACACTCACACCTACAACACTCCTAGGATACGAGGAAAGGAACTTTTAGTATTGAAGAACAAAACCAAAATGGTTCATGTCGAGTTCACCAAAAATGTAAGAGAGGGGGACCAACCACGTTTAAGGCCCTAGGTCATGGAGAGCTAAGAGCAGAAGGCTTCCCTAACTTACCTTAGCTTAAAGGGGTGTTTTGAAATAAGGGACAAGAATGATGAGTAATATGAGATCCTTCACCCACTTTGTAGACGGAATATTCAAGATGGGGCTAGGCGAGTTGGTTGTCAGGTTCAACACTATGTCTTAGGAAGCTCTTTGCTCAAGGACAAAAGTGTGGTTCTAGGATGACAACACGACACACTAGTGTTTCTCAAGCACATTAGTGTCTGCGTGGCCAGAGGACCAAAAAGACAAGGTTAAGCACTACAAAATAGACTAACAACCTAGCTAATCACTTTCAAAGGGCCAAAAAAAAGCTATGAAGTTGGAAAGATATGAATGAATATGATAAAGTAAATATACAAGAGTTAGGGTGGAAAGAATGATATCACAAAGGTATTTTTTCGCTAGCTAGCTCTAAACGCATGTCCACTTGCACACAAGAAAGGGGGAAATTTGTTGGAGCTGTATAGGAGCATTGCTCAGTTAGACCCCTGTTTTGGTGTTTCCATCTCCACACAAAGCCAAGTTTGCAACAATGGAGAAATATATGATAAATAAGGAAATGAATTTTGAACACAAAAACATTACAAAATAGTAAGGTGCTACCCAACCAAATTGTAGAGGAGAGGAGTAGAAAGTTTATCACCTCCTCCAAGCTCTCACTAGCTAATGGAGGAGAAAATGAGAGGACTCAAGCCCCTGCTACAATGGTATTGTTCCACACTTTCTCTACAAAGTTGATGAAGTACTATTTTTTCTGCTATGGAGTGTGAAGTGCAAGAAAAGTTGTGTAGAATGCTTAGATAATGGCTTGGAGAGATGAACTGAATTCTTAGAAGATTTCTTGGACTTGTGAAGAAGTTGAAATGCATGAAGGAAGAGTGAATTTGAAGGAGAGAATGAAGAAAACAACCATATTCAGGTCAGTTAGTCAAAGAGGGCATTATAAATTGACCTCCAATGGGAAGTGTAATGCCTCTTAAGGCTCCAAATGTAGGAATCTACCAGGGATGTAAGCACACCACGCATATTTCTATGCACTGTGTCAGAATCCTTGATAGTTATTCCTCTGCTGATGCACAAAGCAAATGCCAAGTGGAATGAAGGTGGCAGGCTTATGTGGATTTTAACCTTCAAATTTTTTTTTGTAAAGTGAGGAAGGGTAAAAGGGGAATTTCCATAAGGGGTGCAAATTCACTCCTATACAAATGGTAAGCTACCTCTCAAATTTTTTAAGTGTGGAGAAGTTGGTCGTTTTGATTCTAAATGTCCCTTAAAATATTCTAAAAACAGATACAAAGAGCCTAGAAGAAATAAGTTCAAGAAGAGTCTCTACTCCAAGGAAGACTCTTTCTCTTCAAAGGATGATGATTCTAGTGGTCTGGATAATGAGGATGAAGTCTTGTTTTTCATTGCTAATAATATTAAAGATGAAGCTAAAGATTCAAGTGTTGTGTGTACTTCCTTTCATGCAAAAGATGAAGAAAAATCATGGGTGATTGATAGTGGTTGTTCTAACAACATGACATGAGATAAAAACAATTTTATCAAGCTTGTGAAGTGGAATGGAGGCATAGTCAATTTTGGAGATGATACTTTAGTGTAGATCTGTAGAAAAGTTACAATAAGTATTGATAAAATGTATACATAAAAGATGTTCTTTATGTTAAAGGTCTCATGAACAATCTTCTTAGTGTGAGTTAGATGTGCAAAAATGGATACAATCTCATATTCAATGACAAAGGATGTGAAATGAGGAAAGGAAAGTCTAGAAAATTGGTTGCAGAAGGATCTAGGACAAGTGGTGACATATACAATCTAAGGGATGTCAATGGAAGAAATTGTATTTTTTTACAAGAAATTGAATGTCTCCTAAATGGCATAGGAGAATGTGACACAAATTAACTAACAATCTTGTGAAGGTTAGCTCATTACATATGGTAAGAGATATTCCTAAGATAATTAATCCTACAAGTACAATGTGTAAGGAATGTCAATTTGGAAAGTAGACAAGGATAAGTTTCAAGTCTAAAGAGTATTCCTCCTCTAGACTATTGAAGCTGGTACATATTGATTTGTGTGGACCTACTGGAATAAAATGTCTTAAAGGAGAAAGGTATTTCATGCTTTCTATTGACGATTTCTCTAGGACAACTTGGGTTACATTCTTGAAAGATAAATATGATGCTTTTAGTAGATTCAAGATTTGCATATCAATGGCTAAGAATGAAATCAATGCCAAAATCAAGTGTTTGAGGTTTGATAGAGGAGGTGAGTTCACTTCAAATGAGTTCAATGATTTTTGTGAAAAACATGGAATAAAGAGGCATCTATCTACTGCTAGAGCTCCTCAATAGAATAGGGTAGTGGAAAGGAAAAATTGGACTATTCAAAAGATGACAAGGATTGTTAAGGTTGAACAACACTAAGACCCCATATGAGTTATGGTATGGAAGATGAACTGTCAAGTACTATGGAGTCTTTGGGAGAAAATTCTATATTAGAAGAGATGAAGATAGATTAGGAAATTTTGATTCAAGAGATGATGAAGGTATCTTATGGGATATTCATCTCAGAGTAAAGCATATAGGTGCTACAAAAAAATATTGGGAAGAATATTTGAAAGCGCAAATGTTAAGGTAGATGAAGATATACATAAGAAAATGTATGATATTAAGGACTATAGACTTGATGGACCCCCCTACTAAGAAGAAGAAGAAGAAGAAGAAGAGAAATAAGAAACAATAGAAAACTAGTGTAAGGATCCTACCAAATATGTTAAAAGGAATCATTTAGAAGATCATATTATTGGAGATAAGAATTAAGAAGTGTTGACTAGAAGGATTGTAAAGATAAATGAACAAGTAATTTTAATTTTTTTTATGAAAGATAGAACTAAAAACTTTTGTTGATGCTAGCAAGGATGAAGGATGGATACAAGCAATGGAAGAAGAATTGAATTAGATTGAGAAGAATCAAACTTGGAAATTGGTTCCAAGGCCTATAGAAAAAAATGTGATAGGAACAAAGTGAGTTTTTAGGAATAAATTAAACGAAGATGGAGAATTTGTAAGAAAAAAGGAAAGACTAGTTTATAAAGGCTATTCACAGGTAGAAGGAATTGATTTTGAGGAGGCTTTTTCTTTGGTAGAAAGAATGGAAGCAAATAGAAATTTTCTTGCTTTTTCTACCCACAAGGACTTCAAGGTATATTAAATGGATGTCAAATCAACTTTCCTAAATGGAGAATTGGAAGAATTCTACATAGAGCAATCTTGATGGATTTTAGTTATTAGAAGAACCAAACATGGTATGCAGACTCAAAAAGGAATTATATGGCTCAAGGAATCTCCTAGGGCTTGGTATGCAAGGTTGGACAAGAACTTGCTTCAACAATGTTTCAAGAAAGGTACTACAAATAGTAATCTTTACTTCAAGAGTAAGGATGAGATAATTTTGATAGTTGTTATTTATGTTGCTAATATAGTATTTAGTGGTAATGATGAAATGTGCAAGAATTTTATTGAAGAAATACAAAAGGAATGAAATGTATATGATTGGTGAGTTATCCTTCTTTCTTGGTCCTCAAATTGCTCAGCTAGATGATGGTATCTTTATTTCTCAAGAAAAATATGCCAAGGAGATGTTGAAGAAGTTTGGTATGGAAGACTCCAAACATGTGAGTACTCCTGGGTGATCCCACAATACCAGTTTACAATTTTTGGCCAAACTGGATACTGAACTAATTTTTTCTAACTAAATCTTCACTTTTGGGCACCTATAGTGGCTAAACCGTGAGGAATTTTAAGATGATGCAAACTAGTGATTTGTGAAATTGTATATAGATTCTAAATCTATTTTTTTCAACTTTTTTGCAATCAAATTGCACTTCTTTTGCCATCTCCTTTGAAAACTAGTTTTTATTAGTAAACACCATTTTTAAGGAGTGATGCTCACCATATACAACATAACTTTTTTATATGAAGCATAAAATTCTTTTTTTTTTGAATTTAGATGTGTAACTACAATATATAACTAGTTAATTTGGTTTCATCTAGTGTTTTATAGAATATTTTTTCCTTAATCAAGTTTCGAAGTCAAACCAATTACAATTCAGACATAGGTTGACTGTATACAACATAACTTTTTTTGTATGTATCAAAATTTATTTTCTTTTACTGGATCACGAACATCAATACCTAGCCTAAACATACTTTTCAAAATTTTATTTTGATAATCTGCTACTTTTCCACATGTGCAGAACAAAGAGCTTGAATTTTTAGTGAAAAACCTATGTTTAATCAAACTAAAAACAAAAATACATAATAAAAAAACATATTAAAATTATATTTGATGGATAGCTTATTTTTATGACTACCATCATCCAGTTGGGTTTATGAAGTATCCTCCTTTTTCATCCTCAACTCGAGCTTTGAAGAGAAAAATTATGGAGAAATTTGGTGCCAAAGGGGGAGAAGGGGGAAAAAAGGGGGTTTTGAATGAACCCAGGTTTGAGTGAACCCCCCTTGGAGGTTTGCTAGAACTAGGGTTCGAATGAACCCAGGTTCGAGCAAACCCCCTTTTGTAGTAAATTTTCCATTTTCTTCATCATTAAAAATGCAACAAAGGTGAGTCACATCATTTAATATGGTTCACTCAAACAAGGGTCCATTCGAACCCATTTTGGGTCCATTCGAACACCCTAGTTCATGCGAACCCCTAAAAAGAAGATAAATAAATTCATAGGAGTGTTTTTGCAATTTTCCTTCCTCACTAGTATTGTAAACCAGTTTTGTGGGTTTACCCTCCTATTATAAGAGGTTTTCACTTGAGAAAAGATGATGAGCCTCCCTTGGCTAATCAAAATATATGCAGATCTATGATTGGAAGCTTGTTATAATTAACTACTTCAAGACCTAATATCATACATGTGATATGTTTGGTTGTAAGATTTCAAGCTAATCCTAAAGACACCCATGTGAAGGTAGTCTAGAGAATCTTTAGATATTTGAAGATCACTCTAGATTATGAATTATGGTATCCAAAAGGAAATAAATTTGATCTAAGTGCTTACACTAATGCTGATTGGGCTGGTTGTGTTGATGATAGAAGGAGTACTAGTGGTGGTTCTTTCTTTTTAGGAAGTAGATTGGTTTCATGGGATATTAAGAAATAAGATTCAATATCTTTATCAACAAAAAAAGTATATTATTTTGTTGTAGCATCTTGCTATTCTCAAGTGTTGTGGATGAATTAAACATTCAAGTATATCAAGATTAACTATGATGATCCTATTCCTATTCCATGTGATCACACAAGTGCTATCAATATTTCCAAGGATCTAGTGATATATTCTAGAACCAAGCACAAACCAATTAGGTATCAATTTTTGAGAGAGAAGGTTGTAGAGAAAGAACTCAAGTTGGATTATGTATCTACAAAGGATTAGATTACAAAAAATTTCACAAAGGAACTTGTACAAGATACATTTGAATATATCAAGTAGAAGTTCGAGGTAATTTCCCCTCCTTGTTAGATGCATAATTGGTGCATTTTTCTAGGGAGTAACTCATCATATATTTATTCCTAGATTGATGTTGGATAGATCTCAGGGAAGAAGGTAGTGGTTGTTTCTGATAGGGGGAGAATGTAAGTTGTTTCAAGAAGGAAATCTAATGCACAATAAAGGGGGAGAGTTTGGAGAGGATAAATTATGCTTGAAAGGGGGAGAGAAATTCCATTTTCCCTTTGTCTTTGATGTTAAAGGTGGAGAGAGATTCTGGACCAAAGTGGTGTGAGGATGGTTTTTCTGTCAATGACAAAGGGGGTGATTGTTCCAGTTTGGTTGTCATTGATGTCAAAAGAGAGTTGCAATATGGCTATTTGGTTGCTAGAGTCTGCGAAATGCTCCACATTTCTCCACTGGTGATGCTTTTCTTCTGCAGCTTGGAAGATATCTTCATGATGTGTTAGGGAATGCATGAACCAAGTTTCATTTCGTTTGGGTTTCAAAAAGATGTTTTTATGAGTGACAGTTTGAAGATTGTGTTGATCTTGTGTTGGTGTTTTAAAAGGTGAAATTTTTTCCTCTACATTCCTCCAAATTTATAGATATGGTTATTTGGTTTAGAATACAATTTCAACATATTGTGAAGGTGGTATATCCAATGTTTCATATCATTAGTCCTTCCCCAGATGAATTTTGAAGTAATAGAGTATAGGAATATGTTATCCAATCATTGGTTTTAATTCCAATTGGCTTGCACCAACTTGTTGCTACATGAAGTTATGAAAGGGGTGTATGAGAGTGTTCTTGAATATCATGTAATTTTTTCTGATGCTCTGTAAGGTGTTTTCTATTTTGTCTTGAATAGGATGTGATTCAAAATGGTTGTTTTGTTGGGTTATGATTTTTCCTAGTTGACTAAGGTATGTTGAGGGTGTTTACCACAAGATCAATATTGATTGTATTCTATGAAGTGTTTGAAGGTGTTGTATGGATCATGCTAACTCATCTAGGGGAAGTGCAAGTATCAAGCTTTATCATTAATGTGTACCACCAATATTGTGAAGGCCTACACACTTCATGTTTTCTTTCTTAAGGATGACCTAACTTGAATTTGCGAAGTTTCTAGATGATGATCATTGCATATTGAAGTTGTGAAGAGTGTTTAGGACTAGTTTAAGCATGTGTTGTAATCCACAAGGTGTTTTCCTCTTCCTAGTGTTGTGTGTAGTCTTTTGGGTCTTTTCCACTACATGTTTCATATTGTTTATTTTTTCTTTAACCGTCTTCTAAATGTAATATTCTTATTATTGTAGGTTGACATGTGAATGTAGTCAATGAAATATCATGTATACATTGTAAACCTAGTTGATCTAGGTCATGGATTGTAGTAGTGTGTGTTAGAAACCAAGATCAGATTTGCAAACTAGAATAGTCCTTCCATAGAAGAGAAAAACAAAAAAGCAAGAGATTTGCAAGAAGATGTGCAAATATTATTATTCGAGAATTCAATAATTACAAGATAATGATTTTCTTTATAAAAGAAAATATGCATAACCATAATCTTATCTTGAGAAACAAGATAGCTCAATAAGATAAGGATGACAACTAATTAACCTAGGAATTAAATAATTACCTAAGTAAACTTATGCAAATGTGTAATTAAATATTAATTACACCAACACCCCCCCATAAGTGCAACTTAGGGAGAAGCAGATTATTATGAAAATATGAGTCCCGACAACAAGGCCTAATCAGGTACTCATGTACAAATGAAAAGAGAGAGAAAACCCAGTGGAAAAAAACCCCCCTTCAGATAGATGAACTACCGTGAAGAAGCACTGGAAGAACTCTGATGAAGCAACACTGGAACACCAAATCTGGCAAGCAAGGAAAGATAATTTTGTCTACAACTGAAACCAAAAATAGAATCACAAATGCAACAACAGACCCGATGCCAAGGAACACTATAAACTCACATATTGGATCAACCCTGGGATCTGTAAGCAATAGTAGATGAAAGGATGAATGAAGCCCATAATGATGACAAATCTGGAAGTTGTGTCTCTCGAAGCCAATGCCAAACTGAAACTAAAAATTCCCATAGGACGAGTACCATCAAGATTCTGGAACAATCACCATAAAAACATGGCCTTCAAATGAGAAAGATCTGAACCAAAGCGGATCAAGAACCATAAAATCCCAACTGAAGTGTGAACTGAAGCAAACCAATGATGTGTCTAGCTAAGCAAGAAAGAAGCTAAGGGAAACAACAGAAAACCAGAAAAAATCATGTGAGTTGTCACCAATACTAAAGATGGATGCAAGAACCCCCCTTAATGGAACTTTATATCAGTTCATTATTACAATACCCAATGATTGCATAAGGAGATAATGCAAAACTATAGAAATATAATAGAAAATGCAAACCTAGCACATGAAACAAAAATGAATGCATGCCTAAAATAAGGTAAAAATATTTTGTAAATGACCTCAAATCTGCATAGAGGTCGAAACCAGCTTTCCAACGCTGCAAAAATCACGAAAAACGGATAAGCAAGTTACAAGATACGCGTCCCAGAGTGAAAATGGCAACATCTGACTTCCGAGGCAGAAAAAAGCATCAAAAAGGAAAAACCAGAAAATCACACTTGCACCATTGCATAGAGCTCAGAAATAGCTTTCCGAGCTCTGATACCATGTTAGAAACCAAGATCAGATTTGCAAACTAGAATAATCCTTCCACAAAAGAGAAAAACAAAAAAGCAAGAGATTTGCAAGAAGATGTGCAAATATTATTATTCGAGAATTCAATAATTACAAGATAATGATTTTCTTTATAAAAGAAAAGATGCATAACCCTAATCTTATCTTGAGCAACAAGATAGCTCAATAAGATAAGGATGACAAGTAATTAACCTAGGAATTAAATAATTACCTAAGTAAACTTATGTAAATGTGTAATTAAATATTAATTACACCAACAGTGTGTGTGATGCATTATGATAATTGTGTAAGTGACTAAAAGAGAAAGAGCAGAAGTGGTAGATCCTATCTGATTTCAATCTAATAATATCTCTATGACAAAAGGGAAGTGAAGAAATGAGATTAATTGTTTTCTAGAGGAAGTGATCCAAAGGCATTACTTCTTGAATACTGAAACTATTGAGTTAGTAAGCTACAAAGAAGACATTAACAGAAGTGACAAAGTATAATTTCAACCATCAAAAAGAGAAGGGAAAAAGTAGAATTGAAATCATCAAAATAATTGAACCTACTTACCAATTTTAGACAGTGGAAGGAATATCATTTTTTAATCATTTATGATTTTATACTCGAATCAGGGAGTTGTATTTCCTTGGGTTGTAGCCCTAAAACACAACTTATAGGGAGTTTTATCTTCCTTGGGAATGACCCTAAAACCTATTTTCAAGCAATATTAGATTCTTTTGGTTGTATCCATAAAATGAAGTTGTAATTGTTATTCATTTATGAGGATAGATTAGGACAATAGCTCCTATAAAAAGTTTTCACCATGGTTTTTCCCCACTAGGGTTTTCCACATACATCTAGTGTTATTTTTTGTGTGCATTATTTCTATATTTCATGTTATTTCTTATGCAATAGAGTTTAAAGTTTATTTTGTTTCAAAAATTTTGAGATCTAATAGAATACTGATTCACCCCCCTCTCAGTATTTCAGTGTATTCTCAACAAGATGAAGAATAATATCAATTTATATGGGGCCAAAGAAGGGAGCAGGTAAGTATCAAGGTAAGTCTTCTATGGTATGTTATAATTGTGGTGGACTAGGAAATTTTACTTCTATGTGTCCATAGGGGAAGATGGAGAACAAAAAAAAGAAGAAAATTAAATGTACAAAGGAATAGAATATCAACAACCAAGGAAGAGCTATTATCGAAACTAGTTTGAGAGAAATAATAAATTTTGGGGGAAAAAGAGAAGCCTTTACTCTAATGAATATGATGATGGATCAAAAGAAAGTTATGGTGAATTTTATGGTGATAAAAAAGAGATATTATTTATGGTTATAAATAGCATTGAGAATTAGAAGGAGGATAAAAGGGAAATGGAAGACAATAAGAATGAGGTTGATGAAGAAGTGGATCTTAAGGAAGAAATCTATCTTAAATATAACAAAACTCATTCACTTAAAATAGGAAATAAATTTTTGAAATAAAAAATTCAAGAGGAAAGTGAATCGAAAGAAAATTTATCAAAAGATATTGATGAAGCAAAAAGGAATGAAAAAGAATCCAAGAAAATCATCCTAGATTTGAAAATTAAGTGTGAAGAGGAAAAAATAATCGAGGATGGAATAAAAAAAAAGTTAAAGTAAAGGGAAGAAAGTTGTGAAAAGTGAGAATTTGAGATTGTATCACTAAGAAAGGATTTAGAAAAGATCATGGAATAATTGAATTGAGAATTAAAGAATGTGAAAATTTTAGAAATCTTGGATAAAATCGTATGTTCCCAATAGTCCACATGTGAAAAGAATGGGGTTAGATTTGAGAAAATCATAATAAAACACCATATGAGTTATGGAAGGGAAGAATTACATATATAAAATACTTCAAAGTTTTTGGAAGTCCTTGTTATATTAGAAGAGATGAAGAAGATTTATGGACATTTGATGCACGAGAAGGTGAACAAATATTTTTCCAGGGTTACTTTTCAAGGAGTAAAGACTATAGATGTTTTAATAAGATATTGCATAAGATGGTTGAAAGCATAAATTTGAAGATAAATGAGGAGAAAAACTATCAATTTGAATCACAAGAAGTTAAATATCCTTATGAAGAAAGATACAAGGAAGATGTAGAAAAAGAGATGAAATAATTGAATGAAGGAGCACTAAGGTACCAACTGTTGCAAGAATGGAAAAAGGAATGAAGGTGTTGTCATTGATGTCAATTGGTCAACTGGTCATCTACTAGTTTCTATTGACTGTATATGTTGAGGATATTGAGAAAACTGTATTAAAGAAAGTTTATAGGTATTCAGTTGTTGCTCAGGATGATGATCCTATATTTTCCCCTATGTTCATGTAGTTCAGATATGTTGGTCATGGTTGTTGAAGGTTGCTATATCTATATGTTTAGTTATTGGTTCGTTATGAAGTTTGAGTTGTGTTCACTAGTTGTGAACTATGTTTTTCTGTGATCTAGTTGAGGTTCGGGAGAAAATTTGCTAGTATGGAATTCTCTTTGATGAAGTATTTTGACTTGCACTTCTAGAGTTAAAATGTTTTGATTGCATTGAAGATATTTTTAGTTTCTGGAAGTTTCAAGCTTAATTGTTCTATGTATTTACACTAGTTTGGCTGACCTTGTGTTAATCACTATCCTCGAAGTTAATGAAGCTTGTTGGATCTAATTTGGGTCCCAATGAAGCGTGTGTTTATATATTCCTCATTCTAATTCCACCTTAGGATGTTTTGGCACTAACCTAATTTGAATTTGAAGTTGGATGGCCGAATTTGTATCTTTTTTAAAGTTGGAGATGGTATAAATACCAAATGTGCTAGTAATGAAAAATATACAAGAGAAAAGAAGGAAGATAAGTGAAAGAGTAGATGCGACATTGATGATATTCAGAAAGTGTGTGTAAGTTTTGTGTCGGAGATTAGTGTGAAGCTTAATGTTGAGTTTTTGGATGCAGAGAGTAGAAGGAAAACTCTATCATTCATGCAAGTTGATCAAGTAACTATGGTGGAATCCTTTGTTGCATTGGGATTGTAGTCTCTCTGTAACAAGTCTTCTTTGTATTCTTTGTATCTCTATGGCAATGAGCCCTTCGGGTTGTATCCCTATTGGACAATGAGTCCTTATTCTAGACAATGACTCCTTGTTTCATCCAGTAAGCCTTTTTGTAATCGGTTTTGATATTCTCTATAGTGTGAGTTAATAATTGTCGTAGTTTTCCCCTCATTAGGTTTTCCACATAAATTTGGTGTTATTGTGTTTATGTATTGGATTTGAGTTTCTACATTGGCATTTGATGATTAATTGTTTAAGTAGTTTTAAGTACTAGTTCTAGTGATTGAATTAAATGTCAAAATCTATGACAACTAATTCACCGCCCCTCTTAGTTGTCCTATTCAACAATTGGCATCAAAGCTTGGTTCCTTAGTGAAGAGCTTAAAGGAAGGTCTGGGATGGCTAGGAAAATGGTCTTTGATTATCTGAGGTTTGATGGAACTAATTATGGTATCTAGAAAGTATTAATGGAATAATATCTGGAGTATTGTAGATATGATGTGGAGAAAGCTTACACGAATCCTTACACTCTTGCTAATGGTCTAATTGCACCTAAAGAGATTAGATCACATGAAGCGAATAATAAGGTGAAGTTCATATTGAAGAATAGTCTGGTACATTTTGAGTTGATTAAGGTTTAGAATTTGAAGACAAGTAAGGAAGTCTGGGATGCTTTATAAAGAGCACATGATGGTGATGAAAGAGTTAAAGAGGAAAAATTGTAGAATTTGGAAACACAGTTTGATCTTATACATATGTCTAAAGATGAAAATGTTAAAGCTTATGTACAGAGATTGGATGAGGTAGTGGCTAGAATGTGATCACTTGGTGCTACTATAGATGAAACAAGGATTGTAAAGAAGATTCTTATAACTATTCATGATGCTTATAGTGAGAAGGTGAGTGCTATTAAGTAGAAAATAGATTATAAGACATGTACTAAGGATTTGTTGTTAGGATTTTTGACATCTTATGAGATGAAGAAGTTGAGTCTAAAAAATTGAGGAAAATCAGAGACTTCCTTTAAAGATACAAAAGATGATCATCTAGATGAAGAGAAATTTGATGAAATAGAAGCTAACTTTGTTAGAAGAATGAGGAAAAGGCTCTGGTAAGTATAAAGGTAATTTTCCCTTTAAATGCTTTAGTTGTGGAGAAATAGATCATTATGTTGCAAAGTGTCCAAAAAGAGCTAAAAGGAATAAACAAAGATATGAGAAACAAAAGAAAGGAAAGAAGATTAACATAAATTACTATGTGAATGAGAATGCTAGTATTTTAGATGGAGATTCAAAATATGAAGATCTAGATGACAATGAATTCTTGTTCTTGGAAATTAAGGATGAACCTACTACTAATTCAAAAAAATAGGGAAAGTAAATCCCTCTAGAGAAGGAGAAGGAGAAAAATGAAGGTATAGTTATCTCTGCTCTACATGCTAAACAAGAAAAAAAAAAAATGGTAGTTGATAGTGGTTGCTCACATTACATGACTAGTGACAAGAGTAAGTTTTTTAAACTTGAGAAATATGATGGGGGATTGGTTATGCTTGGAGATGATAATGGTGAAAAAATCTATGGGATAGGTTCAATAATTTTTTATGGCAAGCATCATCCTGATGATGTTTACTATATTAAGGGTTTGAGGCATAATTTGTTGAGCATTGGTCAGATGTGCATAAAAGGATATGATTCCAACAAAGGATTAGATTGCTAATATATTTACAAAGGCTCTTCCTAAAGATACTTTTGAGTATCTCTGAGAGAAGTTAGGGGTTATTTCCCCTCCTTTCATAAACTAAGATGCATTTGGAGATGCATCAGTTTGGTGGATTCATGGTTCTATCTTTTTTGGACTGATATTTTGGTGGCTGCCTCTTAGGGGGAGCATGTAGTTTTGAGTGTTGTCATTGTTAGTATTTTTTTTTCATGTCAAAGGAAGATTCAATGAACATATCTTTTTCCTTTGCCATTGATGTCAAAGTGGGAGAGAAAGCATGTGAAAAAGAGAGAAAGCATGTGAAAAGGAGAGAAAGCTAATGAGAGAAAGCAAGTAATGAGAAAGATAATCTTCTGAGGGGGAGAAGCAAAAAGAAAAATCTTGGGAAGTATTTTCATAACTGGTATAGTGTCTTTCATGGTTTTTCACATCATGTGTTGCCATCAATGACAAAGGGGGAGATTGTTACAAGAATAGGAAAATGAATGAAGGTGTTGTCATTGATGTCAACTGGTCAACTGGTTATCTACTAGTTGTTGTTGGATGTATATGTTGAGGATATTGAGAATTTTTTTATTTTTATTTTTTACAGGTATTTAGTTGTTGCTCAGGAAGATGATCCCTTATTTACCCAAATGTTTGTGTGGTTCATCTATGTTGGTCATGGTTATTGAAGGTTGCTATATCCAAATGTTTGGCTATTGGTTTATTATGAAGTTCAAGTTGTGTTCACTAGTTGTGAACTATGTTTTTTTGTGATCTAGTTGAGGTCTAAGAGAAAAGTTGTTGGTACAAACTTCTCCTTGATGAAGTCTTCTAAATTTTGGTTCTAGTGTTAGGATGTTTTGATTGCATTGAAGATATTTTTGGTTTTTGGAAGTTTCGAGCTTAATTATTTTTTGTGTTTTACACTGGTTTGGTCAACCTTGTGTTAAGCACTATCCTCAAAGTTGATGAAGTGTGTTGGATCTATTTTGGGTCTAGGTGAAGTGTGTGTTGTTGGAAGATAAAATACTCTGAGAGGGGTGGGGTGAATCAGAGTATTATAAAATTTTCACTTGACCTACAACTTGAACTAAGACCTTGACATAGTTTTTATGTAACCTTTTAATTGCAGAGTGAACATGGATAGGTCAACAAACTTTAACAACAGAATGACTGATCACAAATACTTTACTTAACCTTGTCAATGCATAATTGTAATTGTTCATATTATACTGCTTGAACAATTCTTTTTCAATGCTTTATTTTCTCATAACTTTATAGATAAGTTTGAAGACTTTTATAACATATTTAGACATTTATACAAGTATCAAAGCATTTGCACTGACATGTGACTGAAATGAGAAACACAAAAATTTAAGCACATGGACTGAAAAACAAAATACACAAATTTCATCGCATAACACAATATTTTCCTGAGTGGAAAATGTTGGTGTAATTAATATTTAATTACACTTTGCATAAGTTTACTTAGGTAATTATTTATTTCCTAGGTTAATTAGTTGTCATTCTTATCTTGATGAGCTATCTTGTTGCTCAAGATAAGATTAGGGTTATGCATATCTTTGTTTTTATAAAGCAAATCATTATCATGTAATTATTGAATTCTCGAATAATATTATGTTGCACATTCTTTTGCAACCTCTCTTCTTTTTCTGATTTTCTCTTCTGTGGAAGGTCTTTTTGGTTTGCAAATCTGATCTTGGTTTCTAACATGGTATCAGAGCCTTGATTTGTAGCCCCTTCTCAGATTTTTGAGAAAATCATTGCAAGGTTTGTTCGAGATTCCTCGAGGGTATCATGCCTTGAGTTCATTCATGAGGTGTTTTGGATCAGATCAAGCTTTACCATTGGATTCAGAGCACTGAAAAAAGTCAAGATTGGCTTTTATTTTTCTAATTTTGGCCATCATTTGTCAGATCTATGAGGATTTGAAGTTTATGAGGGTTTCTAGATCCAGAGAGTACCTAAAATTTCGGAGTGTTTTCATCCCAAACGGACCTCACCATCGCGTTCAAAGCACCCAAAAACCCCAAAATCGACTGTCAAATTGTCAAAATCGGACATAGTGACTCTGGGAGGTAATTTTTTTTCATTTCTGGGTCGTACGACCTGGTACGACACGCAATCTAAGAAAGTTTTTAAAAAAACCAGAGTTAATGGGCGCCGCCGTCAGTTAACCACTAGTAGTTAACCACTAGTGGTTAATGCTAGTGGTTAATGCTAGAGGTTAGCCTAGCCGGAAGGCTTAGCTCCAAACCCTTTTGGAGGAGTTTTGGTATTTTGGGCATAACTTTTGCGTCCGAACTCAAATTTTCGAAAACGAAATATTGTCAGAAAGCTGGTTCCGAGAACTATCCTATGGTGTAGTTTCATTTTTAGTATTTTTCCATCTAGCTTCATTTATTTCTGTTTGAAGTCAGATGTTCATTTATGGCTTTTGAGCTCATAACTTTTTGCCACAATCTCTTATTTTTGTCTTCTTTGCGGCGTTGGAAAGGTATTGAGGAGCTATATCTTTCTGTCCATGCAATTTTTTCTGTATCGTCCCAAGTTTATCGTTATTCCAGATTTGTCCCGATGGGTGTTTTGGATATTACTTGGATGTTTTGGCAATTGGAAAAGTGAAACCTGAATATTTTCACCTCATTTTAGTACCACTTCATCATATTTTCTGTATATGCACATTTAGGATTCTCTCCTTTTACAATCGTTGGGTTATTGTAATAAATGAACTATGATAAAGTTCCATCAGGGGGGTTTCTTGCATAATAAATTTGATTAGAGTGTAGTTTTCACATTGATCTCCATCTTCATTTTGATTTGTTGGAAACTCGTATGGGTTATCTGGCTACCTAGTTTCTTTTGGCCACATGCTTGTCTTTCTTGACACATATTGGATTCATCGATTCACACTTCAGTTGAGAGATTATGTTTCTTGATCCTCACTGGTTTAGATTCTTCTTAGTTTGAGGGCCATGTTTTTATGGTTAATGTTCCAAAGTCTATTTTTGGTACTCCTTCCCATGGAAGAGTTTCAGTCACAGTTTTGCATCGACATCGAGATACACAGTTTCCAGATTCTGTCATCATCTCATCTACTGTTGCTTCACATATTCCAGGGTTGTTCCAGTTTGTGAGTTTTCCAGTGTTCCATGGCATCGGGTCTGCAGTCACATTATCATGATTCTATTTTTGGTTTCAGTTGGAGATAGAGGTATTTTTCCTTGCTTGTTGGATTGCGGTTCCAGTGTTCTTCCAGTGCTTCTCTGCAGTAGTCATCTCATTGTAGGGGGTTTTGTCCCACTGGGTTTTCCTTCTCTACCTCACATTGCATTTGTACATGAGTACCTGATCAGGCCTTGTTGTCGGGACTCATATTTGCATAATAATCTGCTTCTCCCTAAGTTGCACTTATGGGGGGGTGTTGGTGTAATTAATATTTAATTACACTTTGCATAGGTTTACTTTGGTAATTATTTAATTCCTAAGTTAATTAGTTGTCATCCTTATCTTGATGAGCTATCTTGTTGCTCAAGATAAGATTAGGGTTATGCATATATTTTCTTTTATAAAGCAAATCATTATCATGTAATTATTGAATTCTTGAATAATATTATGTTGCACATTCTTTTGCAGCGTATCTGCTTTTTTTGATTTTCTCTTCTATGGAAGGATATTCTAGTTTGCAATCAGATCTTGGTTTCTAACAGAAAAACCCTCTTGGGGTATAAAAAAAAACTTGTAAATTGATCTTTTTATTCATTCAAAAGAGCACCAACTTTGTTACAATGGTCGAGCACAAACTCAACACAAATTGTTTTGAAGAACCAACTTCAATAGGACCACCAACTCCAATATGAAAAATTCTAAAGCACCAACTTCAATAGGAGCACCAACTCCTTTACAAAAAATTTAAATAGCAATGTAAGCTATCATGACTTTATAACTACATATTTGTGCAATTACAAAATCTCAATAGTGTACAATAGAATAATTTTCAATGTAGCCCATAATAGTAAACAATGTATAAACAATTGAAATTTTGAGTATTATCTCTATATGAAATCAAAGATATAATACAATATAAACCTTATTTTTTTCTTTTTCTTACAACACAATTGTAATTCTACAAATTCCCTTTTCAATCTCTCTCTGAGTAATGGCAGAAAGCCATGCTTAAATAAACAATGGAATTTGTGTAAATCACCAAAACTCTCGAGAACAAACTCAAGTAACAAAAACTAAAAAACATAGTTATCTGTAGCTGCTTTTTGTTTTATTGCAAACTGAAAAACCATTTTTCAATCTTCATTTTTGAAATGACAGAGATATTGTCACGATTTTACCTTATTTTATGTCAACGAGATGTCAAACAAAAATCTCAAGAATACTTTCATTTCCAACTGTGAAACAAACAAAAATCTCAAGAATACCTTCATTTCCAACTACAAGACAAACAACCACCTTGCAATTCCTTCCTTCATTTCAGCTAGCTCGAACAAGAATCCATTAAAGTCTCAATACTGGCTCTACAATTTTTTTTGGATGGCGGGTAGGGTTTCACCTTCAGCCAAATGATAATTACAAAACATGTTTTTCTCTATTCCTTCACTCCATCAAATACCAAAGTCAAGTGTATAATGATTTCAAATCCGAATGAAATGATGTTCTATATCATTTGAATTCCGTGTACATGTCTAATAACACTGATAACATAATTACCATCACAATTTCCAAGTCACACTATCCACAAGTTTATTATTGTCCACATGTGTCATGAACATTGTAATGTTATTCTCTGCCTTCAACTGTCCAAGATAAAGTATTCAATACTTTATACTAAGCCAACACAAATAAACATAGAGCCAATATACTAACCAATGTCGACTATCATATCAAAGCTGATACAAATAGTAGTTCAAAGTAATATGATAAGCCCGAGTGTAATCCAAAAATACACTATGTGTAGTACACAATGTAAACCATAGAACCCAATTACTAACAATGCCAATCCAAAGCCATGTGTGGCTTTATCTTACTATCAATGCCACCAAATATAGCATATGAAAGCTAATGTATTTACCACACTTCAATCACTACCATGTGACTTTATTCAAGGTCAATTTCAATTTTAGTGTGAAGTGACTGATTGCATATGTTCAATATGATTGAGTTTAGCAATACCAATCAATAATAATGCTGCTCGAAACCATTGATCTTCAGAATAATCTTTACTAAATATTTTAATAATATGATGCCTGATGCCAAGGTAATCAACAATACAATGTGCCAAAAAGGAACCAATAAAGGCTTATAATGTATGCCACATTAAATCAATCAAAATTATTATGAACACTTTAACATTGATTACCAAAGTCACCTTATAATTCACGTATAGAAATCATTGACACAATGACATTGCCAAGTCAAAATTCCATGAGATATGCAATAGAAATATGCATAATCAAACTGAACCTGCAAAAGTATACCTTACCAAAGTATATGATAAAGTATGTATGTTATTGTCCATGGAGTAAAAAATACCTGATCAAAACCAATGTTAACATCAAGAGCCATCAAGTATACATCATGTCAAGACCATATCTGAAGCACAATCAAACCATGCCACATACCAATCCAACCCTGTAATCTTTGAAGCATAATAGGAAACAATTATTCAAAGCAAGATGTCAACCAAATGCAAGTATATGAGGACATTTCAACCAATCCGAGATACCATCAACCTAAACCTACACCTATACCATTTGTGACTTTGTCATCAAGGATAAACAAATTTTTCATCAAGGACAAATAACTGAGGGGTGAGAAAAACAAACTCCCCCTTTGTCCTTGATGGAAAAACATAAATCTCTCTCCCCTTTTTTGCATCAAAGACAAATGATAGAGAAAATGTTTAATTCCTCAAGTAGATGTATATACCCTTATATGTAACATATGAACATGCTGATATCATAGTAAGAATAACAATATGTCCTTTCCAAGAATCTCAGTCCATATCATCAACACCAAAGCAAAGGAAACATAATATTATAATGCAACAAATCCAATTGTCAAATGATACCTGAAGATTGAAGACCTGTTACCCTGGAACTTTTCTTTGTCATTGAGGATTGAAGAACAATTACTTAAGTACACCATATTTTTTGTTATGTTAACCTTCATCCTCCATTGTCACCGCACAAGGATAAAATGCTTGGATTAGAACTGATACATTGAGTCACAATTTCAAAGTAACAAGCCTTGTTAATGGTTAGCAACCATCACAAACTAACATTTTTCAAGGAATAGAAACACAAGTATCCAATTGAAAACACCACCAAGAACATTTGAGAGGCTTTGCAACAAGATGAGACAAACCATTATTTCCAAAACCCAAGCATCCAAAATAAGCTTATTTAAACAATGTGTACTGTCCTATCACAAACTTATCAATCCAGTCAACTACTTGTTCAAGAAAGATAAGTAACCACGGTGAAAATAAATGGAAATAAAAAAGAGCAACAAAGTAGATCACTGCCCAAAATATATCAATACCGAGAAAGCAACAAGAGCCAATAGCATATCATGAAGCTGTCACTTGCTCAATTTATCATTTGATACAAGAACTACTACTAGAGCATATGACTGACATATATCACAAAACATCTTGCAAAAACATTCATTAATGCAGAGATTCATTCACTGCCTTCCAAACCGGATGATTTCCTTTGTCAGCAATATCAAAAGGTTAAGGCATTTAGACCACAAAGCTTTAACAACAATCAATGATTATCAATATCAGAGCCACAAACACTAAGTAGTAATATCACACTTTCATATAAATCCTCAATCAAATATTACTGTATTATCAAAAATGAAACCAAGGTCAAACCAAATGTCCTTATCATTGCCAAACTGAATCATTAAACAATTGTTACCTTTTGATCCATGAAATTTACGTTGTTATTATTATAATAAAAAGTGTTGTCTCTGTCCAAGCTCAGTATAACAAACTCCATATAGATTCATCACCAAACACACTATCCACCATAGAAGAGTATGCTGCCATCAAAGCATTAATTTTTTTTTATAGCATTGTCAGTTTTAGAGAATAATTATTGTCATTGAATTGACTATTTGTCCACCAATTTTGTGCAAACATTATTCATGTTGTCTTTTACTTCTTGGTTCATAGCAATACTTGTTATGAAAAACCATTATGTGAGCCAAAATAAGCCATTACTCTTCTTTCAAATCACTATCTAGTTCACTGTCCAAGCTAATTCATTATCTCATGTGTTCCGCTATTATATGACTTGTGTATTGATTGAATATTATGCAAGATAATATGCCTTTTTCATTACATCTCAAAAAAACAAATGAATTTGGATGAATGAGCTATGTTTTACACTATTGAAACTTTAAAAAAAAGTAGCAAAGCAAAGTATCACACTACTGCCTTCAATCAGTTGATATTTCATTGTCACTATGGTTACCTATATACCACTTTCCATGTGCAAAGCTGTTTTCAAGTACACTGATAAACAAGCAACAAATGTCACTATCCTAACATGTAGTTCTTTTCAAGCATTGAACTCTTAGGCAATCTTTAGTTCACTAACTAGAAACTTGATTCAACTGTAGAATATGTGTCACCATTATGACTATAGTCATCAAACTACATGTTGTAGATTACAAAATTTTGTACAGCTGTCAAACTCATACCCACACCTTAAGAATTGAGCATCAACCTCACCAAAGAATTTTCAATGTAATTTCAAACTTGAATTCCAAAAGTAATATGCAGACCTTCATAATTAACATAATGAAATATTGAAATTTACAAACCTTTTCATTACTTCTTATACCACCAATAGCAAATGCATGTTGTCATACTTCATTCTAGACTTCATAGGGGGGAAATATGTTACCATAATAGACTCCCCCTGAGTCTTTTCTTCTTCTCAATACCTGGATGGTATCACATGTGCAAGAAGTGCACAAGGGGTTTTCACACATTCATCTTTATTGTTCTTCTTGTCATCTTGACTGCTCTTTCTTCTCCACACCAATGTATATTTTTTCACTTGTTTGCTTAAAGTACTTGTCTTTCTATTAAACCTACATTGTTGTACTTTATGCCCAATGTTATTACATCTGAAACAAATGATCTTATGACTTTTATGAGGAAGAAAATACTTCCTATAGACATTTCCAACTTTGTTCCCTTCATAATTATCACTTGTATTCATTCTACAATCTTTTCTAAAATGACCAAAGTTGTTACAATTGTAACACATCACATTTTCATTTCTAGAGATATTAGAATGATTCTTATTTGACCATCTCATGCAATCAATTTCCTTATGAAAAAAGTCATTACAAACATAAAAAATATCCTTGAAAAGAATGATTATACCTAAATGAATGATCATGCCAAGGATGTGAAGATCTGAAGACATTTCTCCTTTCTCTGTGAATACCTTTAGATTATCTTCTAGCATTAATGTTATCCTTCGGTGCAACAATATAGTAACCAAGATCAACCTTCATTCTTGGTGTTTGCTTGGCCATAAACTTTTTTCCATCTACAGTAGAAAACACTGTCTCATGTTTAGATTCTTCTGTAGAGCTTTGTCCAACCTCATATCCCACTCCTATAAGATCTTTAGAATTCTTTTGTCTGCCCAACATCTCATTCAATTTATTAGTACTATAATCAAGTTTCTAAATTTTACCTGATTGAACCTTGACACTTTCAAGCTCTTTTCTTAATGCAACTACTTCTCCTTAGAGTTTTAGAAATTGAATCTTTTTAACCTCTAAATCAAACTTTACAACATCCACTATCCTCTTACGTTCTTCAATTTCAATTTTCTGAATAATAATCATATCATCTTTAAGAGTTAGTTCTTTTAACAAGGAAATATTATCTGAACTTTTCTTTAATGAAGCAACCTCATTTTCTAGTTTAATACATGACTCATCCTTGTCTTTTAACTTGGATTCCAATCCTTCTTCAGTATTTTTCTTATTAACCATTTGGGCTTTTAGAAATTCAATGATGTTTTTATCATCATTATGATCTTGTATTACAACTTTATTAACATTGACACTTTCTTGTAGTCATACCTTAAGATCTTGATTTTCTTTTCTAATCCTCTTAAGTTCATTTAAGGCAGCAAGCAGTTCTTCCTCCAAATCAACCTCAAATTCATCATCTTCATATTCCTTTTCACTTACTAAGTGAATTTATTCTTTTCCAACTACAGGATCACATTTAGTATTAATTGGCAGGGGTATTGCTTGAGATAAAACTTCACTAGACTTGACACTAGTGTTTTTCTTTTGACTTTTGTTTCTTTTGCAATTATGTACATAGTACTCTTCTTATCAAGAACTTGGTTGAACTTAAATTGGTTAGGCTTATGCAAAAGTCTAGCTCTTTACACCAACATCAATTGAAATCAGATATGTTTTCACAAAACACATAGACTGTACAAACAAATAGAAATACCTTCTCGAACTTGTGACATATTTGACAAACTTCCAAGAATAGAATCAATCCTAGGTATTAAACCTAATGCAGGACCCTATGTTGTGATACCAATTGTTGGAAGATGAAATACTCTGAAAGGGGGAGGTGAATCAGAGTACTATAAAATTTTCACTTGACCTATAACATCAACTAAGACCTTGAAACAAATTTTATGTAACCTTTTAATTGCAGAGTAAACATGGACAAGTCAACAAACTTTAACAATAGAATGACTGATCACAAAGAATTTACTTAACCATGTCAAAGCATAACTATAATTTTTCATATTATACCGCTTCAACAATTCTTTTTCAATGCTTTATTTTCACATATAACTTTATGCATAAGTTTGAAGACTTTTATGATAGATTTATAAATTTATACAAGTATCAGAGCATTTGCATTGACATGTGACTAAAATGAGAAAAATAAAAATTTAAGCACATGGACTGAATAAAAGAATGCACAAATTTCATCACATAACATGATATTTTCCTGAGTGGAAAAACCCTCTTGGGGTATAAAAAACCACTCGTAAATTGTTTTTTTATTCATTCAAAAGAGCACCAAATTTGTTACAATGGTGGAGCACCAACTCAACACCAAAAATAATGAAGCACCAACTTCAATAGGAGCACCAACTTCAATAGGAGCACCAACTACAATAGGAGCACCAACTCCTTTACAATTTTTTTAAATAGCAATGTAAACTATCTGGACTTTATAACAACATATTTGTACAATTACAAAATCTCAATAGAGTATGTAATAGAATAATTTTCAATGTAGCCCATAATAGTAAACAATGTATAAACAACTAAAATTCTGATTATTAGGGTCAACCCACAAAAGTGGTTTACAATTCGAATGAGGAAGGAAAACTTGTAAAAAATGACGCCATGCCAAAAAAATTCATTTTGGGGGTTCAAATGAACTCATTGGTTTGAACGAATCCATTTAATGCATGCATGAACAAAAAATAAATGAAAACCCCTTTTGGGAAGGGCGTTTGAATGAACCCTGGTTCGCTCGAACCCCTAGGGGTTTGCTAGAACCCACCTCGTTCTATCGAACCCCCCGTTTCCCTAATTTTTGACGTTCTTCACAAAAACAACCTAAATTTTTATGCTTCAAAGCTTGGGTTGAGGATGAAAATGGGGGAATCTTAACAAACCCAACTGGAATCAGATAGTCCTCAGAATGAGCTATCCAACAAATATAATTTTAATATTTTTTGGTTTTATTATGTATTTATTCTTTTAGTTTTATTAAACATAGGTTTTTCATAGAAAATGAAGGTCTTTGTACTGCACATGTGAAAAAATAGTAGATTATCAAAAAAAAATTTGAAAAATATGAGTGCACTAGATATTGAAGTCCTTGATCCAACAAAAATAATAAAATTGAATTCTGATGTATACAAAAAAAGTTATGGGTTATACGGTTGCACTATGTCTGAATTATAATTGGTTTGACTTTGAAACTTCATTAAAGAAAAAATATTCAATTAAAAAACATCTAACCAAGTGGAAGCACTAGATATCAGAGTTACGAATCTAAATTCTAAAGAATTAGAATTTTATCCTTCATGGAAAAAAAGCTATGCATTATATGGTGTGTGTCACTTTTTAAAAATGTTATTTTCTGAAAAAAATAGTTTTCGTGGGAGATGGAAAGAGAAGTGCAATCTGATTCCAAAAATTTTGAAAAAAATATTTTTATAATCTATAGACAAAATTTGATGAGACTCGAGTTTGCATCATCTTAAAATTCCTCACGGTTTAGCCGCTATAGGTGTTCGAATGTGAAGATTTAGTTAAAAATAATAATTTCAGTGTCCAGTTTGGCCAAAAATTGTAAACCACTATTGTGGGATCACCCATTATCTCTATATGAAATCAGAGATATAATACAATATAAAACTTTTCTTTTCATTTTCTTACAACACAATTGTAACTCTACAAATTCCCTTTTCAATCTCTCTCTGAGCAATGGTAGAAAGCCATGCTTAAATAAACAATAAAATTTGTGTAAATCACCAAAACTCTCGAACTCAAACTCGAGTAACCAAAACTGGAAAACATAGTTATCTATAACAACTTTTTGTTTTTATTGCAAACTGAAAAACCATTTTTCAATCTTCATTTTTGAAATGATAGAGATATTGTCAAGATTTTACCTTATTTTATGTCTGCCAGATGTCAAACAAAAATCTTAAGAATACTTTCATTTCTAGATATGAAACAAACAAAAATATCAAGAATACCTTCATTTCTAGCTGCAAGACAAACAACTACCTTGCAATTCCTTCCTTCATTTCAGCTAGCTTGAACAAGAATCCATCAAAGTCTCAATACTGGCTCTGTAATATTTTTTGGATGGTGGCTAGGGTTTCAACTTTAGCCAAATGATAATTACAAAACATGTTTTTCCCTATTCCTTCACTCCATCGAATACCAAACTCAAGTGTATAATGATTTCAAATCCAAATGAAATGATGTTCTATATCATTTGAATTCCGTGTACATGTCTAATAACACCGACAACATAATTACCATCACAATTGCCAAGTCACACTATCCACAAGTTTATTATTGTCCACATGTGTCATGAACACTACAATGTTATTCTTTGCCTTTGACTATCCAAGATAAAGTATTCAATAATTTATACTAAGCCAACACAAATAAACATAGAGCCAATATAATAACTAATGTCAACTATCATATCAAAGCCGATAGAAATAGTAGTTCAAAGTAATATGATAAGCCCGAGTGTAAGACAAAAATACACTGTGTAGTACACAATGTGAACCATAGAACCTGATTACTAACAATGCCAAGTCAAAGCCATGTGTGGCTTTATCTTACTATGAATTCCAGCAAATATAGCATATGAAACTTGATGTATTTACCACACTTCAATCACTTCCATATGACTTTATTCAAAGTCAATTTCAATTTGAGTGCAAAGTGATCGATTTCATATGTTCAATATGATTGAGTTTAGCAATACCAATCAATAATAATGCTGTCTGAAACCATTGATCTTTAGAATAAGCTTTACTAAATATTTTAATAATGTGTTGCCCAATGGGAAGGTAATCAACAATACAATGTGCCAAAAAGGAACCAATAAAGGCTTATAATGTATGCCACATTAAATCAATCAAAATGCTTATTAACACTTTAACATTGATTACAAAAGTCACCTTGTAATGCTCGTGTAGAAATCATTGACACAATGACATTAACAAGTCAAAATTCCATGAGATATGCAATAGAAATATGCATAATCAAACTGAACCTACAAAAGAATACCTTACCAAAGTATATGCCAAAGTATGTATGTTACTATCCATGGAGTCAAAAATACCTTATCAAAACCAATGTTATCATCAAGAGCCATCAAGTATACATCATGTCAAGACAATATCTGAAGCACAGTCAAACCATACCACATACCAATCCAACCCTATAATCTCTGAAGCATAATAGGCAACAATGATTCAAAGAAATATGTCAACCAAATGCAAGTATATGAGGACATGTCAACCAATCTGAGATACCATCAACTTGAACCTGCACCTATACCATTTTCGACTTTGTCATCAAGGAAAAACAAATGAGGGGTGAGAACAACATGTGTTTGGGTCACCCTCATTCTAATTCCACCTTAGGATGTTTTGGAACTGACCTAATTTGAATTTAGAGTTTGATGTCCAAGTTTGTATCTTTTTCAAATTTGGAGATTGTATAAATATAGGATGAGCTAATAATGAAAAATATACAAGAGAAAGGAAAGAAGATAACTGAAAGAGTAGAGGCGACATTGATGATATTCAAAAAGTGTGTGTAAGTTGTGTGTGGGAGATTAGTGCTAAGTTTAATGCTAAGTTTCTGAATGTAGTGAGTAGAAGGAGAACTCTATCATTCATGCAAGTTGATCAAGTAACTGTGGTGGAATCCTTTGTTGCATTGGAATTGTAGTCTCTCTATAACAAGTCTTCTTTTTCTTCTTTGTATCTCTGTGGTAGTGAGCCCTTCAGGTTGGAGCCCTGTTGGACAGTGAGTCCTTGTTTCAGGAAATGAGCCTTATCTTAGGTAGTGAACTTTGTTTCAGGTAGTGAGCCTTTTTGCAATCAGTTTTGATATTCTCTATAGTGTGAGTTAATCCTCATCATGGTTTTTCCCTCATTGGTTTTTCCACATAAAGTTGGTGTTATTGTGCTTATATGTTGGATTTGAGTTTTTGCATTGGCATTTGATGATTTTAATCATTTAAGTAGTTTTAACTTGTATTAGTCTCGGTGATTGAATTAAAGGTTAAAATCTGTGACAAGTGATTCACCCCACCCTCTCAGTTATCCTATTCAAATCCAACAAAGACACCATCTAAATCCATTCAAAGGAACCATACAAAATATTTGATAATAAGAGATGATGGGATTAAAACAACAAGAAGAATGGTGAGAGATTCAAAAACTAAAAATGTGGTATTAATATCTATTATTAAACCTAAGATCTTCAAATAAGCAATAGAAGATAGGAATTGGATAGAAGCTATGAATGAAAAACTGAAACAAATTGAGAATAATGATACTTGTGAAGTTATCCCAAGATCCAAAGATAATCATGTTATTGGAACTAAGTGGGTGTTCAAAAAAAATTTGAATGAAGATGGTAAAGTTATGAGAAATAAAGAAAGATTGGTATGTAAAGGGTATGCTCAAATAGAAGGTATGTATTTTGAAGATATTTTTTCTTTGGTTGCTAGGATGGAATCTACAAGAATTTTCTTGGATTATGCTAGTTTTAAGGACTTCAAACTATACCAAATGGATGTTAAATCTTCCTTCCTAAATAGAGATCTAGAAGAAGAGGTCTAAATTAAACAACAAGAGTTTTTACTATCTAAAAATAAAGACTATGTATGGAGATTGAAAAAGGAACTTTATGGGTTGAAACAAGCATTCAAAGTATGGTATGCTAGACTTAACAAATATCTACAACAACAAGGGTTCAATAAGGGAGTTGTAGATAGAAACTTATATATTAAGACTGAAGGTAATTATTAGTTAATTGCAGTGGTCTATGTGGATGACATCATTTTTGGAGGAAGCAATGACAAAATGTGTCAAGGATTTGCAATGAATATGTAGAAGGAATATGAAATGTCCATTCTAGGTGAATTATCCTTCTTTCTTCGTTTACAATTATCAAAATCAGAGAACTGAATATTTATCTCACAAACCAAATATGTAAAACAGATGTTGAAAAAGTTTAGAATGGAAGATTGGCATAATTCTATAAGTACCCCCATGGTAACAAGATGTAAGTTAAATAAATATGAGTCACTTGAAGCAAATAAAAAACTTTATAAATCAATGATTGGGAGTATTTTATATTGGATTGCTTCAAGATTAGATATTACACAAGTAGTGGGTGTGGTAGCAATATTTCAAGTTGTACCTATTGGGGATGACCACCAAACCCAAGAGCACCAACTGAAAATAAAACCTTCACAAATATGAGAGAAGCTTAGGGCTCTTTCACTAGAAGAATGGAAAATGCATTGAGATCTGATATATTACAAATGTACAATGTGACTTATAAAGGCAAGAAAAATAGGTATCAGGTAAACAACCACCCTGTATGGGAAAAAACTAATGAATGGTAATTTACCCTAAGTTAAAACTTAAATACTCTAACACCCCCCCTTAAGTGCAAATTAGGGAGAATGAAGATGCAAAAATACAAAAAAGCAATATGGGTCTCAGCTACATAACCCTGTTAGGTACCCATTTACAATGCAATTTCTCATAACCGGAGAAAAGGAGAAAAACCATGTGGGAAAAAAACCCCTCTCCAAATGAGAGAAAAGAAAAAAAAAGTGATGCATGGATGGAGGACTCAATCACACTCCCCAAGTACTACATACATCATATACATACAATTGATGACCTCCCATAAGAGAGAAAACATGAGATATCATATTCCCCCCATAATGAAGAAGGTCCAATGCCAATGAAGTATGCCTGAAACCAAAAGATGATCCAATGCCTACAAGAAACACCTCTTCCCTTAGGAAGAAAAAATTCCACCAAGTGATGAAGAAGCCACTCCATATCCAAAGAAAAGGGGAATGAAATTTACAAACAGAATAATCCATCACATAATCATGATCAAAATCAACCAAGAAATGTGACAAATCAAATGAAGGTGGAGGCTCAACAATGTCAACCTCGAAAGACAATCTAGATGTATCAACTGTCATGTTGAAACTATCATCGAAAAGGAGAGAAATCCCCTTAAGTGTATCTCCCAAATATGCAAGATGAGACTCCACAAACAAATCTATGATTCCTGCCAAATACTCATCCAATAAAACAAGATCTATGGGATCAAAGATATATTTCTATGTTGGAGACCAAACCTCTGAAGCAACAAGAACTATATCAACATGAGGTTGAAGTACTCCAAAGTTTAGATGACCAATCTCTCCTGAATTGCTTTCAACACTCGCAAGAGGGGTGTGAGGAACATAGTCATCATCAACAAAGTGAGAGAAGGTATACAAATGAGACTCATGATCTGCATTACCAATTGCAATAAATTTTCCATTATCAACCTCTCCGATAAACACATAATCAACAATAAAATCCATAGCCTTGGGCACCTCTCCATGTGTTATCTGATAGATGGACAACAATTTTTTATGTAACTCTGAAATGCACAGTATATCCCTGAAACACCCATTACCTATCTCAAAATTTCCTACCCCCGCAACATCCAAAAGCTTACTGTCTCCCAAAAAAATCTTGGAAGTGTTAGAAGGATGAAGACCCATGAAATGATAGGGTGAAAAAATCATGTGGTGAGATGTACCTGAGTCCAAAAATAATCTATCATAATAATAATGAGTTGTAGAAGTCACTAGTTCATGTCCTTTTCCCATGTAGTGTTTATCTCCTTTACCACTTGCAATCCTTCCATTCCTAAACTGTGTAGGGTTGGAAGATGTAGATGCTATAAAAGGATTTATAGAAGAGGGAAATGGAATGTTGTTTTTTTGAAGAAGGTGTGAGAGTTTTTCAATCTTCTTCATGTAACACTAATGCTCATCATGCCCTTTTTTCTTGCAATATGCACAACTAATTTTCTCCTTCTTGGGCTTGTCCTCTTTTGAAGAGGTGGAAGTCTTAGTTGACTCTATTTTAGGTTTAGGCTTCTTCTTCCCTTTACCCTTAGATTCTTGGGCAACCAATGCATTATTTGTAGGAAGCCCCTCCAATTAGATAATGTTTTCTTGTTCTCTTGTAAACTGGTCATAGGAGGTTTCAAAAGAAGGCATTTAGAATGTACTACCCAAAGCATCCATTGTGGAATAAAAGGTAGAACAAAACACAACAAATGGGCCTCTCAACTTGGAAAGAATTAAGAAACTAGACTCCTTTTCAGTTTTTCTCTTCCCACACCCTACCAGTTGCGACCTTACTAATTTGAATTTCACTAGAAAGCCATCAATACTAGGAAATGCTTCAAGGGTAAGAGAGGTTGATTCAACCTCCAGTTGTAATGCACAGATCTAAGTGACCTAATCAAAAAAAATTTCTAACTTATCCCATATTTCTTTTGGTGTACTCAACTCAACAACATGAAAAAGGAGACTATAAAAAATATTTAATTTTATCAAACCCATAGCTTGATCACACTTATTTTGATGGTAAAATATTTCGTATTCCTTGGTGAGAGAGGGTTGGGTAGCACTCAGTGTGGACCATAGACCTTGAGACTGAAGCAATCTACACATTTTCATTTTCCATGTGTGGTAATTATGGGGAGTTAATAATTTAATGGTTCCAAGAGTATCCATGAAAAAGATTGAACTAAAAGAAAAAATTAAACCAAACTGAAAAAAACTCCAATAAATAATTTTCACCACTTTTTCTAAGAAAAAGGGCTGATTTTTTGAACTAGAAAAAAATTAGAGCAAAATAATGAAACTATTTTAATTGATCCATGTGGCAGAGATTTCAACGTGGTTGAGTCACCAACTTCGCAAGTCATAGAAGATCCACACCACAAACTTAGGGGCGCATGACCTTTGTCAACTCGTCCATGTGAGCCTTTTCTCACACCACTTGCAAGATAGCAAAGGTATTTAAATAGAAACAAATATTTCTGCACAAGCAATGTGGGATTAAATATCCCAAGAGCACTTCAAACAAAATTTGACACGGTCCCACCCCAAAACCCTAACCAAATATTTCTTCCAGAACTTTATAAAATATAAAGTTGATTAAGGTGTATGGCCAACAAAAGCCTCCTCCAAACCGCACCTCACACAAAATATTTTGGGCTCTCTAAGAGCTCCCACATAGATATTCACCTCCTCACTAATATCTGTGGCCTCTAAAATTAGAAGAAACATGCACGTTCCCTCTCAAAACTGAGTTTAGGATTCAAAAAAACTTCTAATTGCAAAACATGCCTGCACAATAGAGAAGTTCCTTCGATGAATAGGGAAGGAGAATTGAGTGCTAGTCAAAACAAATCAAATGCATCTTCAAAAAATGAGCCTCTTCAGATGAAAATCATGCCTCCATCAAGGAAATCATTCCCTCACTAGTAGCAAATCGAGGCTCCAAGAAGAAAATCAGGCCTCTAAATCATACCCGCCAACAAATAATCTCAGCCGAAAGAAAAATCCATGCTTCCTCTAGTCAAAGTTGCGGATGCAAATGGGTCGAGAAAACTACACGGGAAGAAATTCATGCCTACTAGAGGAAGGAAACATGCCTCTAAACACGAACAACAAACTCCAAATGCACTAGGCAGAGAATGAAATAATTAGAAAAAGGAATTATGAGGCAATTTTGAAATTTACAAAATTTCAAATGTCAAATAAAAATGATCTCAAGGTTGATGAAAACTCTCAATGATGGAAGGAGGGTAGAGTGGTATGCTCTGATACCATGTTGGGGATGACCACCAAACCCAAGAGCACCAACTAAAAACAACACCTTCACAAATATGAGAGAAGCTCGGTGCTCTTTCACCAGAAGAATTGAAAATGCATTGAGATCTGATATATTACAAATGTACAATGTGCCTTATAAAGGGAAGAAAATAGGTATCAGGTAAACAACCACCCAGTATAGGAAAAAACTAATCAATGGTAATTTACCCTAAGTTAAAACTGAAATTCTCTAACAACACTAAAGGAAACACATGCTCAAGCAGTGAAATGAATACTCAAATACTTGAAGGGAATATTGGATTTTGGCCTATGGTATCCAAATGGAAATGAATTTACTCTAGTTAATATATAGATGGAAATTGAGTAGGAAACATTGAAGATAGGAAGAGTACAAGTGGAGGAGAATTCTTCCTTGGTAAAAACCTGGTATCATGGATGACCAAGAAATAACCATCAATTTCCCTACATACTATAGAGGTAGAGTATATTTGAACAACATCATGTTGCATGAGAAAGTGTTATGGATGAGACAAACCTTGAAAGATATCAAACTAGAATATGATTATCCAATCACTATGTTTAGTGATAATACAAGTACAATTAACATCTCAAAGAATATTGTGATGCATTCAAGGACCAAGCACATCCCCATAAAATATTACTTCTTGAGAGAGTAGGTGGCAGAAGAAAAATTTAAGTTGGAATATATTACTATAAAAGAAAAGATTGCTGAAATATTTACAAATCAACTTTCAAAGGACACATTTGAGTACTTAAGGGAAAAGTTGGGAGTAGTCCCATATTCATCTAATTAAAAGGAAATATATATTTATGGGGAGCTACCAATAACATTATCTTGTACCTCTATAGAAAATAAATCTTTGAGATAGATGGAAGACCCTTTCCATTGATGTCAAAGGGGAGAGTTAGAGCAAGGGGATGCCCAAGAAAGGTGGAGTAAATTTAAGTTAGGGGGAGAAAAACATAAAAGAAGAGTTATATCCAAGATTGGGTTGACATCAATGACAAAGGGGGAGATTGTCGAATAGATTATGATTGTTGTTCCAAGAAATCAAAGTTATTGATTTTCTATCTAGAAAATATGCACTTCATACCATGGTTTAAGCATTGATACATTAGAAATATTTTATGATTTAAGGAAACATGCTTAAAAATGCTTGTTCAATTGTACTTTATGGATAAGATGTATTAGAGCAACTTTATAAAGGACAAAAAATAATTAAGTTTATCCAGATTTATAAAGGAAATAAAATAATTAATATATGTTCATCACCCAAAATTAAAAAAGGGAAATCAGATTTATTTTTTTCAAGGCCAACCCATACTAAGCAGTTGATTATTTAAAAGAAAAAATGGTATGTTTTAAAGCTACAATTCATATATATAAAATAAATAAAATAAAATTTTACTAATGGGCTGACTCCCTACATATTGACATACCCCATGATTAAGATTAAATAAATCAAAAAATATATGCGGAGGAATGAGACATCTCCTTTGTAAAAGATGCACACTTCCAATGAGACACATCCATATGCAATATATGAGGAGGAATGAGACATATCCTTTGTAAAAGATGCACACTTCCAATGAGACACATCCATAGGCATATAGAGTTATAAATATAAGAAAAAGATGGAGTCAAAATCAACCAAGAAATTTAATGAATATTTTTATAATATAAGGAAGGATATAAGTAGAAAAATGAAAAAGTAAATCTGATTTATATCGAAGATATTTATGGAATAAAAGGAAAGATTCTATGCTAGTGAAATGAATTAAATAATTAGATTTGAGAAGGAAGAAATTAATTATAAATTCAAACTTGTGAGGACTATGAAAGTATCTATAATTTGACAAGATTTATGTGAAAATGAATATCTTATCACCATTGTAAAACTAGTAGGTTTAATTCTATCAATTAAGAGGTTGTAGCCTCTATTTGGGTTGGAGCTTAGTTGGTGTGGGGAGATTAATTTTTTTTGTGGGGAGGTTGTAGCCTTCAAAGGTTAGAGACTATATCTATGTTAAGTAGAGATTAGAGTCTTTAGTAGGCTAGATCCTACAAAGTTTTTTTATATATAAATAAGAAAAAATGTGTCATGGTTTTCTCCTGAAAGGGTTTCCATGTAAAATGTGTGTTCTCATTGTGTACTTAATTGATTAATATTGCATATGAATATTTCATATAATAATTTCAATTTCAAAAAGTAAAAAATTAATTTAGATACTGATTCACCCCCTCTTAGTATCATATTGTGCTTAACAAACTCCACTATGTTATTTCTCCTAACAAAATATAAAGAGAAAAAAAAGAAAAGGAAAATGATAGAACAAACACAAACATAAACATGAAATTCAAAACAAGAGACACATTAAACTAAAAAAATAGATTTTTTTTAATAAAAAATATTTCTCAAGTACACCCATTCTCCAAGTAAGAAGCTTATTAGATATATGAATTTTGTTACATCCTTAAATGATTCCTTCAACCCACTTGTTGACAAGTAGATCTTGATTTCTGAATGTAACATTAAAATTGTTGAAATATATTTGATAGTTCTAAGAGCATAAAAATTGATAACTAATTTGGTCATGCTAATTTTAAAAAACAAGGGTTTTAAATTTCACTAAGAATGTACCAATTATAATTGTACCCTTTACACCTTATAGAAAATTATGCAAAAAAATATTTACTTTATGAATTTTGAACATCAAAGATATCTTAAAATTTACTAATAATAAATGCCAATTATATGAGCACACATGATAAAAGCACACTAGATATTTCCTTAAAAATGAAATACCAAATATTCTTTATAACAAGTCTTGTAAGGGAATGTGAGGAATCTTCTTAAAATAGATGCTTCAAGAAAGCTTAAAGCTAAAAGAACATACTAAAATAATATAAAACTAGTCAATTATTATATCTAGTGAAGATGCAAAGCCTTATAAATTGTTTCTAGTTTAGAAAAGCCTTATAAATTGTTTCTAATTTAGAAAAGCCTTATAAATTGTTTCTAATTTAGAATACATTGTTCATGTAAGCCTAAAATTGTATAGGCATAATTGGTATTATACTAATGATCCAAAGGTCTAAGACATGACCCATTTGGGATGGAAGCATTCTCTCCATCCATCTAGTTGGGATGGAAATAATTAATCAAGTCCTTGGACCCTCTTTATATCCTATCATATCATGTTTTCTTATCATGTATCCTTTTCACATATTTCATCACATAGTGAAAGATTACGTTTTGAGGATTAAGTGGTAGAATTGTCCCTTTAGCATCAAATCACCTAGGATATTTTATAGTTTCCCAAATGGTTTTGGGCTTTCTCATGTAATTTTTTATTGTAAGATAATTCATTTAGTTAAAATTGGAATTTAAAAACTTATAAATCCAATCAACTTACACCAAATTTTGGCTCTCAAATTGATATTATTCTACTCAAATTGCATCTAGCCCTAAAAAAATCCTAGTTTAAACCTCTAATCATGGAAAAAACCATAATAGTATATCCCTAAAATGATTTGCACAATATTTTTCTTTCTTTATTTTAGAAAACCTTAGTTTTTGGTCTTCCACACAAAGCTATAGTAGCAAGTTAAGTACTTATTATTTATATATATATATATATTTATAATTTTTTATTCCCTTCAAACGTCTCCTATAGTACAGGCTTCCTTATAATCTATAACCTCTACAAACCAATTATCAAGATTGGTTCCAAATATTCATAACTAATGGAAACATTAATACATTTTTTCCAAAATGCTTATTTTGAGTTCTCAATTCCCCTTTCATTAAGTAATATTTCTATAATTAAGAGAAATGAAGAGAATGAATGAATCAATATATATAATTTAGTATGTATTTTCCATAAAAAAACTACTACTCTATTCAATATTATTCATATCCTAGTTGTGCGATTTATTTGTTTCATTTCCCACTAGTTAGAATAGTTCATTTTTATAGAGTGAAGTAGAATAACTATAATCAAAGTTAATTAGATTAAAATATTAATCTATATCTATATTATTTCATTAGAGTTTCTCAAGCACAAACAAATAAGAACCAAGTAATAAATTTTAAACAAAACTTCACAATATTAGTGATGATGCTCTTGATCACCTTACATAATCCTTTGATCCTCATAACTTTTTTGGTTCCAAACAAGGATGCAACCTTATGGAAAGATTCAGAGAAAGAAAAAAATATGTAATATTTTGACAACTAATTGAATCAAGGGTCAATTTACCACCTTATTTTGACCTTTCTAATCTTAATAACAAAATGTATTTTGAAACCTTTGAATATGGTTATTCCCATCAATAAAATATAACCATTAGCCATGAGACATTGAATCTTACCCATAATCATACCAAACTACATCTTCACCATACAACATTTTTTCAATGTGGAAACCCCATTATATTTAAAGAAAAGAATACCCATGAAGAGTTAGCCAAAAATAAGGTGTGAAATTCCCATCAAACTGATTCTCTTTGTATACAACTAGCTAACGAAACAACACCCATCAATGAGGTTTAACCTAGATCTAAACACTATACCTCAATATATCCACATCCCAATTTGTAGTCTAAACACCTATCACATATCCACCTCTAACATGGTTATCACCAACCTTGGCAACCTATACAAAATGACATTAAATATTTTGGTACCAAAACAACACTATTCCCTACCCAAAAATCACTATTCACAACATTATGCTTGTCAACACAACTATTGATCCACTACACCACATCCTAGTAAATCCTTTGACCATGAATGGTAGGAAATGACATTTTTTTTAAGGATTATAAGAACACAATAAAATATTATATCCATAAAGATTTATGTATTATAAATTTACTTCCCACCTTTGTTTGAAATTTAAAAAGTAATAAATATTATAACTATAAGGATGTTTGGTTGGAAAAGGGATCCTAAGGCTAGCGTATAGTTAGAAAATATCAATCCTTCGCCAATTAACATTAGAAGCCAAATCTAAGAGGGTATGTGATTGGTTAAAATCCTAAGAGGAGAGTCAATCTTACCTAGATTTGGTTGTTTTATTTCCTTGGAAATTGATTGAAATTAACTTGGATTTATTGAATTAATTTGACTACAAAACCTAATATGAAAACATAATCTTTTTGTAATAACAAAATTAAATTTATAGAAAATTAAAGTAGATCTAAGAGGGGCGGACTATTGTGCACATGTGACAAATTTTTGAGGCTAAAATAGCTAGTGTAAGGTGTGGTTCATCCTAGATTGGTCTCCTTCTTTTTAGATCTAATTTTCAAAGTCTATAGCTATTGGTTTGCACTTTATAATCTTTCTTTTGAATCTCCATCTTTGGATATTAACCTACAAAATTTTCAACAAAGAGGGGCAAGGGGGTGTGTATATAAAACTTTTCCTAATTCAAATCCTTTTTTTGGTATTTTAACCATCATAAATAGTCAATTGATTGACTAAAAAAATGTCTGTGCTCTTAACCTTAAGTACATATAAGGTTGTATTGATATGAAATGATAAAAAAAATACAAAAATGTGTTAGATAAGGATTCCTAAATGATATAACTGAGATCAACCCAAGAGAAAGTTAAACACCCTTAGGAAAATCTAAAATGTAGCAATACCTTGATTAGGGCAACAAGTGGATCAAAGCTTGAAGATGAAAACACTCTAAAAACAAGTCCTTGGGTGGTTGAAGAGGGCCAAAGAGATCTCCAAAACCTAGAATCCATCATATTCTTATATTAGCATCAAAACCCAATCATTGTAGCAACTTTATCTAATCTAGAATTCCTCTCAAAACCTATAAATTTAAATCTATTCTGGTAGGATATAGTTGTCTTGTAATTTTAGTCTTTCAATTTTGAAATAATAATTCATGTTTATATAGCATGAAACTTTGGATAAATTAAATTTTATGTTGACTCATTTAAATTTAAATTTTCAAGCTTGAATTATCACCAAGGCCCAAATTTGAAATTACATTTCTAAAATTGGAAACTAATAAAAATTTGAAATCAAATTTATCAAGAAAAATAATTGGTCTAGGGTATAGTGCGCTCTATACTAGCTCTTTCACAATCAATATAATTTGTTAGGTGTTTAGAGTCTACTAAAATTAAGACTTATCCAAGGTTAGGGAAATTTTCGGAGTTAATTTGATGATGTTTAATTGATGAAACATTTTCTAGGGTAGTATAAATATATTCTCCTAGGTTATAGGAAAATTTAGGGCTAGGGAATGTCTTAAATGCATTGATGTAAAAGGTCACTAAAGTCGGTTCTAAATAGAGCATGAAATTGTACTTTCATGTAAAAGGCAGTACAATTTTTGATGCTACATTTAGCCCCCACTTTAGTGGCCATATGACACTATGTGCATATGCAAGATAAAGTACTAAAAGTAAATCATATCATAAAATCATACCCAAATGGACACTATAGAGGATGTGTATTATTCATCAAATGAGAGAATGAAGCCCCTAATGTAGTAATGTGAAAAACCACAATGTTAGGAACCTCACAAAACCAAATTTATAAATCATCCCACACATACAAATGCATTAGTCCAAAATTTATAAGGAGAAAAAAAATTGAGGGTAGATGTAAGCCCCCTGATTTTTCTTTCTTTATGGAGGTGGAATCAAGGTAGCAATTTTTCCACATCAAATTTATTAGGGTTTTGATGAGAATGCTTGTGATAAGGTCATGAAATCATAACACCATGTACCAACATTTATAAAACATGAAAGAGAGAAGAAATATGATCCCAATTCCATAGATGATGCCAAAATCAGAGTTTGCTAGCTCAAATTATGTTGATTTATCTATAAGTGATAATACTTTTACCTTTTTGACATTCATTTTCACATTTATAGTTTGATATCTTGGAGATCTAATACCATCAACCCTAGGAGAAAAATTCCATAATGATGACCATACTGAGCTTTGAGAATCAAGGCCCTGAGGGAGAGCATTGCACAAGGCACATCAATATGAGAGGTGAGTTACATTTTCAATTTATGTTTTGATTTTAGTCTTATTTTATTCATTTTTTATTTTTTTCTAAAAAATGGGGCACCCTAGACCATCATAGCTACATTAGACCTCTGAGGGTTCTATTGACTAGTATGGTCACCCTAGACTAGCATGGGTGCCCTAGGCTAGCAAGGTCACCCTTGCCTAGGTACAAAGCTCTAAGACTTAAATTTTGATGCTTAATGATTATCTAAATTTTGAATGAAATATTAATAATGAATCCTTATTTTGATTGATATGACCCACCATACATGTGAGAGTACCTATGAGGACACTGGCTAATTATGATCCTTCGAGATCAAGCTACACAAATCTCTATTATAAAGAAGAAAAATCTATGCACATTTGGTCTTTATTGGGTATACAACTTTTGTGCAATGAGGTGCCATAGCACTATGCTCATGGGACTCATGAAAAAATGGGATGCAAACACCTCTACCTTCCATCTTCTAACAAGAGAGATGATGATCGCATTGTATGATGTACATCATATTCTTTGATTATCTATCTAAGGTAGGAGCATTAGACATGCTTATGGAAAAACCATACATGAGATCCTTGAAGATCAATGTTGCTGCACTAACCATGATATACCCTTTAGATTAAGGGTTTGATTATGTTATGATGGCTATTACATGTGGGTGTCAATGTTCCTCATCTTCAACATATTTTGATCACTCAAGTAGAATTGGATATTTCACTAGACGAGCAAAGAACACACCTACATGGAGGCCTTTTCCATATAATATGAGTGATGGATACACATAAAACCATGTTCACTTGGGGAAAAGCATGCTAGCACACTTATGTTATGATCTTGGTTAGTTTATTCATTATGAGACAAAAAGTCTCATGATTTACACATTGCTTTTGTTATGGGAATTCAAGGATTTCATTTGCATGTGGCTGATGGGATATCCCATGGAGGGACCGTGGGCATATCCTTGTGTATTTTACTATCCACTTAGGAGACCTTAGAAATATGGATATTTTCTATATTGGCATGTCACTTTTCATCAACTAGATGCTGAGAACTTCATTTGATACTCTTCGGGACCATAAAGGTTTGGGAAAGATCACCATAGAAGTTAGCTAGGATGTAGTAGGGCCACTTCTTTGTTGGTTGATATGAGTATTTTTTATTCCATTATACTATAATCGAGTGATGAGATAATTTAGTTTCCCTCAGGTAACACCTATCATTCAACCAACCTGTCTAAGATTGACTCATAACATTTCCAAACCATATGGCATACCTTGTCATACCATCATAGATATTCCTTTGAGTAATCTAATGATGAGGAGAGAGAAAAATATCTTGTATCTGATGAGATAATTTTGGATTTACTATTGCGTATATTATGTGGTAGGAGACCACATGTTCAGATATTGTATTCCTTGTTGAACATTCTACTAGCAATCCCAAGCCATGGCCATGACATCAATAAGATTGTGAGGATGATGATGAGGATGAAAGTGGATATTTGGGAGGATATGATGAGGAGGAGGATCAATAACTAGTTGAAGTGATCACAAGAGATACAAAGGAGCATGAGGAGGCCATATATTCCCCCGAGGAGAGTCCCATGTCTCATCCTTGTGTATCATGAGAACGTACTATGTCACCTAAGAGACTACCCATATATAAGCATGGAGAGAGTAGTAGTCTAGCACACACCATTCCCCCATCCCTTAGAGGGAGTCTAGACATGGGTATCATAGTGGTATGTTGAGATCCTAACTAGTGAGCTAGAAATCTAGGCTATGTAATATATTATAATGTTTATTTCATGTTCCTCTATATGTTATACTTTGATTTTATACTTTATATGATGCTTGTAACTAATATTATTCTATTTTTTCATTCCTTTTCAATTGGTAACCAAGATTGTCTTGAAATTATGGGTTGAGTATTATCAAATATGATTCTTGAGATGCCTCCTCATTCACCAAAACATGTTGAGCATAGGACACCATCGCATGTGGGGAACCACATTGTAGATATATTTTAGCCTAGATCATTATGGATGATGACATATGATGATTTAGCAATGATTTTGATCTTTCATAATAGTCTTTATAAATTTCATGCACAAATAAGATTTCTTTAGTGATCACATTCTCTACACACATGGGATAAATGACTATCCTTGGTGTAGGTTTTTCATTAATATGACTGGTAATATAGAGAGGACCATCAAGTGCATGTATGGATGCGTCAACATGTGTCTAATCAATGTCAAGTAAAAAAGTGGTTTGGACCTTACGAGGTTAAAATTATATTACATTAATAGAAGTAGATAGATCATCATCATCATGGGTATCATCACTACCTTGCACAAAGTTGGATGTATGATTTGGCATTGTATTTATGAAAAAATTTAAATTATGGGTAGGTGGAACTATGAAATTGTTTCCTTTATTATGAACATCAAACAACTGAATGTGATTAGAATTGATAAGGTCTTGCACTTTATTTTTAAGATATATACATTATTTTTTATCATGTCTATTGGTGTGAATATAAAATCTTGTACCTAGTAATTTATCTTGCTAGGGAATTAGGGGACTTCTTCACATGTTAAGTTTACTTAGGATATAAGATTATTTCTAGAAGTCTTAGTTGTCTTTTCTAGAACTTATCTTATCTAGCTTTTATGCTTGATTCCTAGGTAGTTATTTTTTTAGTTGTCACATAAGTCATAGGATTAAGACACATGCCACAATCATATTCAATCCTATTTCTCACCTTTCCTATATAAGGAAGGTCATTGTACTCATATGTAATATACTTCATACCTCATCATCATTTTGATAGGTCTTAATATCAAGCAATCTCATATTCTTGCATATCCTCTTGTAGAAGGTTTTCATTATTTTTGCAGGTGGTCTTGGGTGTTAAGCTAATCTTTAGGTCTTACATGGTATCAGAGTCAAGCCTTTCAAAACCCTTCTCAGATATGAGGTTTGAGCTATTTATAGTGAAGGATCTAGGTTATTTTTATTAAGGTTGAGTATTCTTTTCCCTTGTACCATATGGTGAACCTAGGAATCAAGAAAACTTGAAGAAAAAACTGTATTTGAGGGTTTCTCTATATGTGGGTTTTCATGGCAAGTCACTTTTAGCTTGTGTTGGAGGACATATAAGCTTAGATTTTAGTTCAAGATAGCTGAGAAAGTCAAGATCAACTTTTGTTTTTCCTAAATCTGATATTTCTTACCAAAGTTATAAGGGTTTGAAGAATTACAAGATCTGGAGGTAGTAGAGCTTTTGGTGCATTTTCAGCCCATACTGACCTTGCCATAGTTTTCAGAAGGCTTGAGAGATGAAGTTTGTTAGAAAGTACACCTAAGTTTGGCTTCGGCTATTTGTGAGGCGATTATTTTTACGTGGGTAGGTCGTATGACCCCCAGGTATGGTACACATTTTCATTTTGCAAAAAAATATTATTTTCAATAATTTTCTACAATTTATATCAGGCTAAATTATTCTTATAAAAAAATAAATATCAATTTTTTTAAAGGATTAGAAAATTAATATTTTATGTGGGGTCAATAATTTTTTGCAGAATTTGATTTGACAAGGCATATTTTATTTTTTGTGGTAAAATATTTTACTTTTGACACACATTATTGTTATAGGGAAAATTGATTTTTGACAAGTTGAGAGTAACTTTCCTTTAGCCTTTGTTGGCTTGTATTTATTGGTTGATGGGGGTATTCTTTTATTAGGCCCATGAATCTCTATCAACACCTTTTGTCAGCTAATGTCTTTTTACTAGTATCTATGTGTACCTTCCACGATCACCATCCTTTTTCATGCAAAGCTCAAGCTTTGTTTGCCACCAGGTCACACTTTTCTAGACTCTCTTTACTGGCCAATCTCTTTGTACACCCCATCATAGACCTTTTTGGGTCAATTTTTTCGTTGTCTATTTATTTATGCTCGCCCCTACTCCATCACCAGTCACTGTTTGGCCTAAACTCCCATCGACATTCATTACTGTCAATTATAGATATTTTTTATGGCATATATTATATTTTTGGGGAAAATTCATTGTTTACAACATTTTCATTGGCTGAAGCATTTATGGTTGTTTGTAGCAAGGAATTTCTTAAGAGTTCTTAATTCTTAGAAAGCTCATGCATACTATGTTGGCCCACCTTACATCATTGATAGCCATTTACTATTGTTTGGTCACCAAAGTCTTCTTACAGGTCAATCCTTAATTTTTTGACACTGTGTGATCATATCGTTGGTGGAGGTGCTAATGAAGTAGTGCTGACATATCACCGCCCCTTCGGAGCTCCATCGCCACCCATTGGGTAACACTTATTTTTTTACCACCACAAAGCCCCAGGTCACATGGATGACCTTGCGCTAGCCCTCGAGGGACACAAAATTGTACCTATATAGCCTTCACCTTACTTGATTTGGCCTCCAAGTGCCTAAAATAGTTGTTTTTTTAATTTTTCCATATCTTTTCACCACAATATTGAAATTATACAAATGAGATATCGACAAAAATATAGTTTCACACACTTCATAGTGGCATGGGTATTTTTTCTAGCTTTTAATGTAGGTACAAGTTATTGGCAACTAAATTTAGATCTCCCCTTTGGACCTTCGAGCTCATAACTTTCTGCCAACTTCTCCAATTTTGGTGATTCAAGTTGTATTTGAAAGGTATTGAGGAGCTCTTCAATTTGGTTTGTGCACTTTTTTAGATTTAGCCCCAAGTGTGATTTATTCAAATTTGTGCATATTTCTTTTTTGGTTCATAACTTGGACATCTTGTCTCCTAGAGAAGTTTTGTTTGTGGGGGGTGCCTCATTTTTAGTTGTTTTTATAGTTTTGGGAGTTTCTAATTGTTGCTAAAGGTTAATATCTTTGTAATTGTGGAGATCTATCTTAGTTCATTATGGGGTTTTCATTTCATTCTTCTCTAATTATGTTGAAAAAGGGAAGCTATAAACAATAGAGTTATGACATCATAAAACATCTTAGATGGCTTCATTTTTTGCCACATTTGTATAACATTGTTCCCCATCTTCGTATTGATAGTAAGAAATTTTCTTGGAATTGAAAAAGGGGTCATGTCTTAGGAGTTATTGCAATACATATTGATGCTACTTTGAATGTTATTGATCATTTTGAGTGTCTTCATACTCTTTGGACTACAATTTGTGAGATTTATGGAGATCCTAATACTTAGCCATTCCCAAATGATCCTATTTTGGATTGTCTTGTGCCACTTTATGTTTTAGATAGGATACCCTATGATTATAATACTATGGAAGAGTTTACAGATTTGGAATACTTTGAATATTCAGCTGAGGATGATGAGGCTTGTTCAGATGCTCCTTCTTCTCCATCTAGGACTATTGTTGTATCTTCACCTTCAGTGATTCCTTGTGTAGAGTCATTAATTGAGGCTCCCATCATTCATGTTTAGAAAGACTATACATCTTATGTTGGTGATTCATTGAGAACTTCCAGTGATTCATTGCAACAAGTATCTCGATATCTTCTTGATTGGGATTCCTATCTATCAAACATTGCATCCTTATTTGTGGAATCTCACATTTCAAATTTGGAGGACACATTTGAGGGGTTATCTCTCCACTTTGATGATAACCATTACACAAATATTTTAAAACCATAGTTGTATTTGGATATTTTTCAACATCAATTTCCATAGTGTCCTCATTTTTCAACTTCTTTGATTGGGCATGTACTAGATTTGATTGTGACATCTTTATCTTCAGTGGAAAAGGAGACACATGAGCAATTTTTAGAGACATCATCATCATCATACATATTCATGCCTCTTTCCTTCAATTCCTATTTGGAATGGGAAGCATACCTGCATTTGTACTTGGTTTTGTTTCTTCCAAAAGGGAGATTAAGTTATTTTTGATATTGGATCATGTTTTATCTTTAGAAACTTAATATTTTTGTAGGTGATTATAAATTGTGGGAGGGCTACATAGTCTCTCTCCTTCCCTCTTATGGGGGGAATTTGTAATGTATATATGTGATGGATGGTGTACTTGGGGGTATCATGGAGTCCTCCATCCTTCCTCACTTGATTATTTATTTTCTCTCTTTTGGGGAGGAGTTTTGTCCCACTTGGTTTTATCCTTTTCTCTATCTGTGAGAAATTGCATTTGTAGTTGTACATGGGTATGTAACATGGCCTTATGGCTGGGATCCATCTTTGCATATTTTTTATATCATTTGCATAATAATATTTTCTGTAAGTTACACTTAGCGGGGTGTTGGTGTGAATATAAAGTCTTTTACCTAGTAATATATTGTCTTAGGGACTTAGGGGACTTATTCACATGTTAAGTTTACTTAGGATATAAGATTCTTTCTAGAAGTCTTAGTTTTATTTTCTAGAACTTATCTTATCTAGATTTTATGCTTGATTCCTAGATAGTTAGTTTGTTAGTTGTCACATGTAATAGGATTATGACACATGTCACAATCATGTTCAATGCTATTCCTCACCTTGTTAAATAGGCACAGGACAACTAAGAGGGGGGTGAATCAGTTTTCACACAATTCAAACTTAAAACTTCAACACTTATTAATTCCAAAACCACATTGTTCTATTATTAAGATCATGAAACACAAATAATAGAAGGAAAATCAACACAATGAACACTAGATTTTTACGTGGAAAACCCAATGAGGGAAAAACCATGGTGATGATTAACTCACAATATAAAAGATTATAAAACAAAAGGCTCACTACCTAAAAGATGAATCACTCTCCAAATACAAAGGCTCACTAGCCTATAGAAAGGACTCACTGTCCAACAGGGAGGCTCACTACCTATAGATATAAAAGAGAACAAAAGATCCACCACAACAATTAATGCACATCAGTACAATTTCCAGAAACGTTTGGCTCATTTCCTTCAACACACTGAAAAAATGCAATCAAAACTCACACACACACATCCGCTCTTATGATTTGTGGCTCACTTTCATCACTTTGCATCACACTTCCAAACAAATCTTCACACTTTGACTTGCTTTTATACCATTCTCAACCTTAGAAACTTTCTCCAAGGTTCGCCACAAATACCTTATTTCATAAATTCAAAATAGGTCGAAAACTCAAAGTTCCCTTGGTGGAAAGGAATAAGAGTGGACCAATAAAACATTTAACCAAAACTGAAAAATCATGTTTTAGATCAATCACACGCTTCCTCAAATTAATTTTATTCTTTGAATGAAGTTTAAACACCAGGTCGTCCAAACCTAATGAAAACACAAATAATCATTGTTGTACATGATTCCCAACTAGAAGATGACACGTGGACACCACAAAATTCTTCCTTAAGCATGAAAATACATCTCAAAATATTCCAGATACATCCGCAGCAAAACAACAGACTTCAAGCACTAAACATCTTTCACCAATCCATCCCGACTGTATAAACTTCACACTGGGCTACTGAAACATGACTTATGGATCACCAATTTTCAAACTTCTTTGCCAAAGCACAAAAAGGACCTTCACAAGACATATACCAGATCTACAAGATCTGAAACAAAATAGAGAAATTTTTTTGAGCAACAATATTTCTCCCAATCCATAGAATAACAACTCTACTAGAATAGTTCACATACCGTTGAACGTAAATTTCACATACCATCACACCAAAAGCTAAAACTCAAAAGGTATCACCACTAAATCACCATTATCAAACCTTCAAGTCCGCACAAGCATATGATCAACAAAGGAGAAATGCAAAGCACATACCAGAGCACATTCTGAACACTTTCAACATTTTATTTTATTTTCTTTATTTAATTTTCTCAAAAGCACTTGGAAACTTATCTAACTAACACATCTTCAACACTATAAAGATAGCTCCATGTACTCACAACATCTCAACCATACATGTACAACCTGCAACATACTAAACTGTGTTGACATCAATGACAACATTAATGACAACACCACCAAACTTTCTCATACCTACAACACACCTTACCTATATAAGGAAGGTCATTATACTCATATGTAATATACTTGATACCTCATCATCATTTTGATAGGTCTTAATATCAAGCAAGCTCATATTCTCGCATATCCTCTTGTAGAAGGTTTTCATTATTTTTACAGCTGGTCTTTGGTGTTGAGCTAATCTTTAGATCAAGTACAATGTCTAGGTGTATGATGGTCTTGAAAAAATTCTTTTGGGTTGAGGTTTGAGGGTAAATTTTTATTTGTATCCATAGGTCTAATCAAATGTGTGCCATAGAAAAATGGCCCCTTGTCATTTTCATGGCCTTTTAGGCCTTTTTTCATGGTGTTGGAACTATCTTGCTTTGATTTTATGTTGTGACATGGCTTGAACATGCTTATTTAGGTACTAAAACTCAAAGAATGATGTCTTGTGAAGGTGTTGTGAAGTGTTATAAGACATTTCTACATTCTTATAAACTCTATTAATTACAATTCACATAAAAATCATCTTTTCATTCATCAACAAGTCCTATTTTGAAGTGTTGTAAAGTGTTGTAACAAGTTTTCATGCTTTTCTAGGCACATCTTCACTATTTATTCTTTTCTCATGCTTTATTTGGCCACTTTATGCTCTCATATGCTTAATTAAGTGTATTTTTGAGTATTATCCCAAAAAAAATATTAAATACAACATATTTCCTGACACTTGTTTTTAGGTCCTAGGTGGGACCCATTCGCCATGGGTGGTGAATGAGTCCCCCTTGGCCCCAAATTTAAAATATTTTAAATTTCCTTTCAGGATTTTATTCAAAAACACTTGATGTCAGCCTCTGATGAGGTATGAACAGGTAACTAAGGAACAAGTGTGTATAAATAAGTGATTTTCACCTCATTTCAATCCCCATTCATCAAGTTCACTTATCGACCTATTCACTCAAGCATTCAAGTATTTTACAATATCTTTTCAAGCACTATTCAAGCACTTTGAAGTAGCCATTGACATTACTTCATACTTGCATCATTAATGGTTTTGTAAGTTGATAACAATTGCATGTTGTTAGTTTATTATTCCTTTGCATTTCATTATTTTATTGAAGGTTTGATTACCAAAAGCAGGGTTTGACCAAGGCAAACCCCTATTCACTAACCCTAAACCATTTTTCCCTATTGCATGTTTGGTTGTAGACCTAGGTATGCATATTTGACAAGCTTTTTGGTGTTGAAGATTGGTTTACAAGTCAACTAGGTGCTTCAAGTCAACTTAAGTATATTTCAAGCTTGGAGAAGGTTTTTTGTCCATTTTTTGTTGAATTGACTTTGACAACCCGACAAGTAGTAATTCCTAGATCTCGTGTTGCAGAGTTGTCTCCTAATTTTTTAGAAATTTGGGAGAGGACTGATTTGCCACCTATGGCAAATGAGTCCCACCTTAGGACTAAAAATCTGAATTTTGTCAAATTCCAGATCCCGATGGACAGAAACATGCTTCCGACAGTTTTTCACCAAGAGGAGGACTAATTCGCCACCCTAGGCGAATCAGTCCCATTGTGAAAAATCAATAATTTCAACCAACATCCAAAATACTCCAGATTCATCACACTTCATCTAGGTGCACTTAGATTCCTATTTCCTTCTGTTTTGCATAATTTTTTCATTTACTTAGTTGTTTGCATATCACAGTGTGTTTTCAAACAGTTTTAATTTCACTTTTGCATTCATTTTCATCCATTTAGATCAGTCAATTACATTTATTTAACTTCATTTGGGTTAGACAACATCACACATAACATTATTTGAATGAACTAGTTTCCATTTTTGGCCTTATTCCCTCCTTTTAGGTGAAAAACCCTAGAAGAGTTAGAGAAGTCCTAAGAGCCAAAAGTCTATGGTTCAAAAGGTAAATTAGATTAAGTTCTTCTCTTGAATATTCATTGAAGTTAAATATTAAAGTTAAGGAGATTCTTAGCCTTGCTCCTAACTTTGACCTTGTATCTTTCATCCATATTCTTAGAGAATGAAATAAGGTGGCTGATTATTTGGCCAAATGGGCTCGCGAGATGGAGAGTGACTAGAATGTCATTGATTGAAAGTATTTTCCTTTGGATAAATCAAAAAATATACAACAATTTATTCATCATCATGGAGCTTAATTTATTTTTTCTAATTCATCTTGAGAATATGAGTTTGGTTTGATTCTTTGATTCGTAAGATTTATGGGTTTGTTGGTATTATAATAATTCACAAAATTTGTACTTTGGACTTTATTGATAACTATGACTATGTAGAGCATCCAAATGTAATTTGGGTTTGGTAGGTTTGGGTGGGGTCATTGATCATAATGGGGAAATGATTCTTGCTTATGCGGTGAATCTTGGCATTCACTCCTCCAACTTTGTGGAGGTGGCGGCAATGTTCTATGGTATTCAGATTGCCATGAATGATTGCTTTTCCAACTTGGCCATTGATGGAGACTCCAAAAGCACCATTCTTTTACTAACTAGCATGGCTAAACCTTGGTGGTCCCTCCGTGACCTCGTCGTATCAGCTTGCAATCTCATAATTACTCTTACGAATAGTAGATCTACTCATGTGTATAGAAATGGAAACAAAGTGGAAGATGCACTAGCTAACCTTGGTGCTTTTACTCCAAATTTAGTCATTTGGGATAATATCTTTCATATCCCCTAATATGTGTGTGAGTTAATTAATAATGATGTTAAAGTACTACAGAATAGAGATTGAGCTGGATATCTTGTTAGCTCTCTTTATCATCTTCCATGGCTTACAATTATGGAAAATTATCATCTCTAGGCAATCTTTTCATAAGCATTTCTATTCTTGGCTTTGGTATCCTTCCCGAAGTTTCTACAAAAATATTTTTCTTGCTCTATTGTTTGTGAATTTTTCCATGGGGGTGAGCTAGTCTAGGAAAAACCCACCTTCTATAAGGTGTGGAAGAAGGATAGGGAGGCTTGGACTATTATTCAAAGTGATAAATTGGCCTCGTATGTGGAGGGCATGAAGGGGAATGGCCCCAAATTGTCTATTGAGTTCAACAACTCCTAGAATAGCGGAACCATCACCATTGGTGGGTGCTCGTTCCTTGTGAATGCTAAGTTGATTGTTGAGGTGATGGGGCTTTCATTGGACAATGCTTGCATCCATTAAAATCCTAAGGGGTACTACTAGAAAGATATGGAGAGGTTTTTGAAAGATGGAAAAAAGGTTAATAGACTTCAAAACAGTTTCAATAGGGTTGACCTATGCAGGTGTGGAGTAAAATTATGGAGGTGCTTATAAGTTACAAAATTTTAGAGGGTCATTTCTATTATTTCCATTCCCATCTCTTTCCCACACATAGCAATTTTTGCTATAATGTCAAGATGAACTTTTCTTTCTAGATTTTCTCTTCTCTTGAACAATCCATTAAGAATGTCTAGGGTAAAAGTAAAAATCTCCCCATTAACAAGGGTTTAATTTTCTACCTTTTTCATCATTAGACCACTCTTTTTCCCTCTCTGACCATTGTCAAGAGGAACACTTTGGTCATCCATAATTCTACTGACCGCCCTGAGGGCCCCATTTCCACTTTTACTTTGGATGAAACCCCACTCACCACTCATAGAATCACTAGGGCATGAGAAAAAACCCTGTCAATGAGGAAACCCTTCCTGACCCATTAAAATTGTTTCTTTCCTTGAAACCAACCCTATTTCTACCCATAGCTATGATAATTCGGCTAACTCAGATGACGAGTCCTGGAAACCTACACCTAATAATGCTCCACTCCCCTGTGTAGGTTGTGGTGTTCGATGTTCCCAATACCCATCCTGTAATTATCCCTTCTAGCCCCTGAAAATCCCCTACAATTTACATTAATTTGGAGGGGACATTTGTTGAACCTAGTTTGGGTAACCATATTTGTGCCTCCTGCGTTCATGTTCAGCATAAAATGAATGAAATTTTGACAACTGTCAATATCTAGAACGACATCCTAAAGTGACTTTTGTGTCAGCTCATTACTGCAAAGGAAAAAATCTAGGTGTTGAAAAGCAAGGTTCTCAACTAATAGGCTCTATGGCCGGGTGAGGTCAAGGATGGTGGGTGTTGGGATATGCTTTCCTCCCTCACCAAATCTTTTGATAGATGGGCTAATTGGGACAAGGAGGTTGACGAGCTCAGAGCCCTTGTGTGTATGAAGGAGAACAAAATGAAATTATAGGAGGAGATTTCCACTATTCACAACAACCACGACAAAAATATGCAAAGTCTCCAAGAGATTATTGATTGCAACAAGGAGATTGTGAGGAATACTACCATGACCATCCATATCTTTCAACAAGAGCTAAGGAAGAGTCATAGAAAAAGGGTGGTGAACGGTGGTCTTGATGATAATCATGCACAGAAAAAGGCAGTTCGACACAAGCTGCTACCAAGGAGACCTAGCCTATTCAAAAGGGGTCCCTTTCGTTTGATGAAAAACCGCACTTCCTAGCTATAGAGTAGCAGGCAATTAGTGGTCTCAAGTTTTTGGGAGACTAGTAGCAATTTCGGCCTCTTACTGGTTTTGCTTTGTGTGTTGTTTTTGTTTCTCTTACTGGTCAGTTAGTTGTTGATTCTTTTGTTTTTTCCTTTTGGGTGTTTCACTTCTCGTGAGCCCCTCATTTGACCTCTATGACCATTTTGTAATGGGTACATGTCCTTCTCGTTTTAATCTAATAAAAACTATGACTATGCAAAAATCTCAATATTGTAATTAGATATAATTTCTTTTCATTAATACATTTTTATCCTTCAAAAATAAATATTTATTTTTAAAAATATTAAATTATTTATTAAAATTCAAAATGACTTTCTATTTTAGGAAAAAGTGGTAAAGAAGTAATAATTTTATGACTACATTCGCAGAATAAAATGACAAAAAACGTTCTGAAACATACGATTGTAAACGTATGTACTTTCCTCATTTTATTAAGTGAGATCTGAATCTAGCATCCTTTCTCTTTACTTTTTCGTCAAACTTGAGTAAGAAGCAACGTTTATACCATAAAAATCGTGACTACGTTGCCCAACATACCAAACATAACTATGTTCGATTTCTAACGGACCGCACAGACCCTTCCTCACATTGATAAAATCTGCTTGGGTTGAATATGAGAGCAAAACTGCAAAGTTCTTACAGCTATACGAAACGAAAACCAGGAAGAGTATGATTACGTTAGATATATTTCAGATTTTTAGTGCAGTATAAGCGGCTAGTAGCCGCACAAACCATTATTGAAGTAGCACACTATCTGGCTTTTGCTTAGAATTTTGGTCCCATTTGCTGTCGTATTTTGCACACCAGCTAAATCAACTACCGGTTCACGATTTTCCCGTTCTCTACTACGAGCTATATATACATAACGCTAGTACTTGCTAAGCAAATCACCAAGCCATCTGAAGCCCTTCATTAAGTATACACAGTCTTCAACTTGTATATGGCTTTCCAATCCATGTCGGCCTTTTCATTAGCATTGCTAATCCTTGCTCATAGTATTACACCGATCTTAACCGCTGATGGTGATAGTGAGAGTAAGCTTCTTCAAGAGCCCACTGTACCGTTGCTGAATTATTTAAGAACTATGAGCTTTTCAGAAGGCTATGCAAATTTGTATGGTGCCCAAAACCAAGATGTTTCTCTGGATGGCTCTTCTGTTACTCTCACATTGGATAAATCATCTGGTAAGACACTATTCTCTATCTCCCATGTTGCATATTTACAGTAATGAATTATGTTGAATCAGGTAATCGGTGATTACAGGTAGCGGGTTCAAGTCAAAAGAAGCTTACATGTATGGCTTCTTTAATGCTGCCATTAAACTTCAGGCTGGCTATACTGCAGGAGTCATCACTTCATTTTATGTACGCCATTTTCTTTCATACACTGTTAAAATTGTGTGGATGTACAGTGCATTAATGAAGTTCGATGTATTGGATTGTAAGTTAATTCATTTCAAACTGCAAACTGTTTTGTGGATTTATAGTGCACTAATGGATCTGGGTGTCTTGGATTGTAACGTATTTCTCAGCTGTCAAACAACCAAGTTTATGATGGATGGCACGACGAAATCGACATAGAGTTTTTGGGAACAATACCAGGAGAGCCGTATACACTGCAGACCAATATTTATGGAAATGGCTCCGGAGATGTGCCTCATCTAATCGGCAGAGAGCAGAAGTTTCATCTCTGGTTCGACCCAACTCAGGATTTCCACAATTATTCAATTCTGTGGACACCTCAACAAATTCTGTAAGTTTATACTTCTCTTGAAACAACAATCATTGTCTTCTTGAATATGTCCATTTTCATGAAGAAGCGAAGGCTATAATTTTTGTTGGTGTGATAGATTTTTGGTGGATGGCATTCCGATAAGGAGGTTTCCTAAAACAAAGAACCTGGGAGTGGTATATCCATCTAAGCCAATGTCTGTGTACGCAACCATTTGGGATGCATCTTCATGGGCCACAGATGGAGGGAAATATAAAGCCAATTATACCTACGAGCCCTTCCTCGCCACTTACACCAACTTCCTGACGATTGGATGCGATGAAAAAGACAGTTACTGTTCGCGGGTGTTGTTGGATGGTTGCTTGGTTTCCCCCGACCTCAACAGAAAGCAGAGAAGCCTATTGGAATATGTGCAAAATCATTACATGGTATATGACTACTGCCAACATTTTTTCGGACCTGAATGCCAATCTCGGCCAGCATTCTAACTAGGCAAAAACTTCCAGCTCATGCAGATTAAATTATTAATTAGTCTTGGAAATGAAATAAGGCAGCAATTATTGAACGCTGTATCTAGTAGCCTTTTATCTTGCTACCTTTAACATATGCACAAAATACATGTTCTATGCGTATTCATAGTATAAATAAAAATAAATAAATGCTTGCCATAATAAGTCAGTTTACTGCTTGAACTTGTCATCACGTCAAAGAAATGAATTGGCCATGCTTTTGGACATTAGTAATGTGTGGGTTATCTAATGCTCAAAAATGCAATTTTTTGGGTTATTGACTTCACATTTGATTGGAATGCCAAATGTTGTAAATATCAATATAAAAGTTTTTTATGTTGGCAAATAATTTAAATCTACTTTTATTTTACTTTTATATATTTTTAAGAATTGTCTTGATTTTAAGTATAGTTATTTATTATTTTGGATCAATTTTGTCAATTAGAAATTCAAGTTAAATATTTTTAGTCAAAACAACCTCTCTTCGACGAATAGTTATGGGATGAATTTAGTGTTGTCTGTTGCATATTGTATTTAGAAACAAACCTTAATTTATTTTAAAATATAATGATAAATCAAAGAGAATGTCATGAAGCATTCACAAGAGCATTATAAAGATCATATATTACACCATCAACTTACATCAACATCTCATGAATCACTAAATGTATGTTTGTTTTATTTAATCTTTTTTTACCAAACTATTGAATTAGAAACATGGAATTGACAAAAGAGGAAGAACCCTAGCCTAGAAAGATCCTAAGAACTCTCTATTATCTCCAAGCCTTTGCAAACATGCGAACATGAAGGGAGCAAATTCTAAGCATCAAATTATGTTAATATTCTATTATATGTAGGTTTCAACTTCATAGTAACATAGATCTATTTTGTAGGCATGGGAATGAACCAAACTATTAGGAAAAAGTATTAGTGAGACAAACTCATTCATTTTATTATCTTCTAGGGTTCTAATACATTGGCGAATTGATTGGAAAAATCTATCACATGGAATCCTTATCAATATTTTAACTAGGTACTCTTATTTTATTTATGTAATTTTTGGGAATTTATTTTAGTACATTTGTATATTAACATTAAAGTTGGTAAATAATTTAAATATAGTTTTATTTCATTACTACATATTTTTATAAATTGTCTGTTTTACTATATTTATTCATTATTTTTTATCCAATTTGTGTGTACATAAATAAATTGATGAAATAGAAATTCAAGTTTAATGTTTATAGCCAAAACAAACCCATTCCAATGAATAGTTATGGGATGAATTTAGTGTAAAACCCATTAACCTATGTGTTTTGTATTGAATATAGAGACAAGCCTTAATTTACTTCAAAATATAATGATAAATCAAAGAGAACATCAAGAAACATTCACAAGAGAATCATAGAGGACCTACATTACACCACCAACTTATATCAACATCTTATGAATCACTACATGTTTTATTTATTTATTTAATTTTTTACCAACCTATTGAGTTGGAAACATGAGCTTAACCAAAGGAGAATTGTAGTGTCAAAAATTGTCACCCTTGATAATTTCACATTACCTTGACACCTTATTTTTTAAAACATTAATTGTAATAATAATTTTCTCATTTTAGGGCTAGATCAATAAAATATATTTAAATCTCCATCATCCCTAGAAATTTGAGCCAAAAAGTACTAGCCATGGGTGCATGGCCGCCTAGACCAAAAAACAATTTTGAATGTTTGAAATTTTAATTGGTGGCCTTTTATGATTTGAAAATGACCCCAAGTTGGCCCCTACCCAAAATTATTCATTAAAATGCATATATAAGCATCTTTTCCTCTCATTTTTGAGCATTAGGAGAAGAAAATTTAAATTTAGAGAAAGGGAGATCAATTAAAAGAAAATTACAGAGAAGTATTCAAATATCCTCTACATTCTAGCTTCAATAATCTATTGTGTATGTGAGCTAACCTTTTGTAGGTCTATCAAGCAATCAAGGCATCCATCAATAAAATTGTGTGTAGCATCTCTTCATCTAGGATTTCACCTCAAGATAAGATTATCATTTGTCGTTTATCAATTTTAGTCAATTATTGTTCTTTTGACCTCTACTTGAATTAGGGTATGCCCTCTTGATCACCACCAATCATTGTACATGGAGGTAGAAATACCAAAATGGGGTTTGACTTAGGAAATCCCCTATACAACACAGTCGTTTCTCCTAGTTTCATGTGTGTAGGTCATATATGGATGTTTCATCAACTAATAGTCTAGGAAAACACAATGTAGACTACAACCTACAATCAAAAATTTTGTAGATCTGAAAAAGAAGAAATATAGACTAGGGAACACTATTTTCAATCACAAGTTCCTCACTATTGTCATCACAATATTTTCAATCACAAGTTCCTCACTATTGTCATTTCTCATATCTAGGTCAGTTTTGTAACTTCTTATTTTTAAATTTTTAGATCTAAGGTTATATTTCAAATAAGTTTGTCAAAGCACAAATCATATTTATCATCCTCACAACCCAAAAACAACATAAACCCTAAAATAATGGCTCTCCCTTGTGGTAGAAAGTCAATCATCAAACCCTAGTTAATTTATGTTTAATGTTGAGTCAAGTAAAAAGGAGATAATATTAGTTATCCTAATTGGATCTAGAATCACTTTTCCTACTCAACATTTTGGTGAAACTCACATATCCTACACTTGCAATTTTTTTGATGTTTCATTGCATAAAATCTGAAAATTGAATTTAAAAACTTGGGTTCTTTGAAGATCTAGTGATTCGTTTACATTTATTTCTAAAATTATATATTTTCATTATTTGTGCACCATAAATTAAAAGGAAAAAATTTGAAATATTTTGAATTAAATTGCATAATTTTAGATCTTCATATTATTTTTATATTATCTTCATTTTATTTTATTATTATTTTAATTTCAAAAGATGAAAAGGTATTATTCATTTTATTTGTGCATTGTTCCAAAAATATTAATTTCTTTACATGTGTGTTCTTCACATAGAAAAACTAGGTTTTCATGAATTTCTAGAAATCTGTTTACATCCAGACCTGAACCTATGAAATATAAGACCCTTAGACATTTTAAATTATTCCATCATTTTTATTTTGTTAAAATTACCTCTCTAGTCTAGGGCACCCAATGCCTCTGTCCAGTCAGTTTTATCCTATTTTTTTATGCAAAACCTTGTCTTTGGTCTCTACCAAAATTTAGTTTCAATTTTGAAGTTTGGTCCTACAACTATCTATTGTTTCTTGCCATTTATAGTTTCATTTATAGGTCATAGAACAATATTTTACTTGCAAAACTCTTGTTTGATCATAATTAATGTCCTTTTTTCAAAATTTGTTAAACAATTTAAAGAATTCTTGTTACAAGCATGTGAAAATGATTTTATATCTCCTTTTTTGTTGTTTTTCTTTGATCCTTCTCATACTATCTTTCTGAATTATGAGAGTATTTTTGTGCAAGAGGATACAATCATTAACAATCATGAATTTATCATGTTTATTCTTCTCTCAATATCTCTCCTACTCATGAGGGAATCTTGGTGAAAGAGGATCCAAATATTGAGAATCATGAGAATAATATTTGTTTCCCTCCTAATACCTCTCCTACTTTGGAAGATATTGTGGCACAGTTCATTTTCTCCTTCAAATGGTAGTAAGATGGAGTGTATGGATGAAGATGGTAAATTGACATTAGGTCCTCTGTTGATTGAAGATTTCCAACAAATTGAAATTATAAAACCACAATTGGTTATAGGAGCTCCTAAATCACCTCTCATTATTGGACCACCTAAAAAACATCTCATTATAAGACCTCCAAAACCTCTTAACTATATACTAAAATTTTGAGAACAACTCACTAGTAATCATGTGGAACAAGACATGTTTCAAAAACCAAGTTATTATTGCAGTCGCTCACACATATAACACTAGAAGTAATAAGAAACCAAAATAAACCCTAATTTATCCATTCCATTACCCCAACAATGTCTTCCACCCCCATGTAGCCTTCAATAATGTAGTGGTAAATAATATGATCTGGTTAAGTAACTTCGTAATACTCCAGTCAAAATTCCCCTTTGGAACATGATTGAAACATCACCTTTATACCAAGGGATGCTCCAAGAGACTTTGCAAAAGATCAATATCTCACCTTCTATCAAACCAAATGATGTAGCAACCTTGTTTGATTGTAATTAGGTAATAAAGTTGGATATTACATTCCCTTAACATGATTTACCTCCACTTGACATCCAAAACAAGGATGAGGCTCTAATGATATGTGTTGTCATTAATAAAATTGGGATTATGTGTATTCTCATTAATAATGGGTTAGGTCTTAATTTTTGTAGCATTCATCTTCTAGATAAAATTGGTGTGGATAAGAATCTCATATAACCTAATGATATTTTTATTCATTATTTTGATAATGCTAGTAGGAAATAATTAGGGACAATCATCATACCCATTAAGGTAGGACTCGTGATTTTTCCTAGCCCTATCCATATCATGTCGAGACCATTTTCCTATAATATTCTCCTAGGTAGAGCATGGATTCCTAGGTAGATTTGACTTATTGGCATACCAAATTTTAGTGGTGGTGTTGTTTATAACACCTCCTAAGTAATGGTTATCAATTCACCCCCTATGACATTAAGTATTGCTTCATCCCCCGTGATGTTAAACTTGTTTATGCTCCTTGAAGTGTAAGTGGAAAAATAGTCCATGTATTTGGTATAATGAGGCTTGTTGATTCATGAACTTGAGAATTTTCACATGGCCACCTAGCATAAAAAAACTTTCTTACTAGTGGATCTATGCATTTCATGAGTGATTTTACATCCTTATGAGAGCACCATTTTGTTTAAACAACTCATTCAATGTATAACATTTGTTATTTGAGATAAATTTAAGATGGAGGTCCCTTTACCTTACTAACTCAAATCCTTTTTATTACTAACCCATTTTTTATTTTAATGTGTTTGCATTGTTTTTCTAATGTCTTCCATGTATTTACTTTTTCTACTCCTCTCAATTTATCATTCTCTTTATCTATCTCTCTGCCTCACTCCCCCTCTTTTTATCTCTCCTATTCCTCTCTACATACCCCTATCTCCCTCCCTCTCTCCCTATTCTTCCCTCTACTTATCTCTGTCTCCCCTTTCAAGTTCTTTCTACCAACCTCTACCTCCATCACTCCCTACCTCTCTCTCTCATTCCCTCTCTACTTATCATTATCTCCCATCACCCTCTCTCTCTCTCCCTCTCTCTCTCTCCTCCTCTTTCCCTCTTTCTATCGCTCCTCTCTCTCTCTCTCTCACCTCTCTCCCTGTCTCCCTCCCTACCTCTCCCTACCTATCTCCTCCCCTATCCTTCTCTACCTGCATCTACCTCCATCACTCCCTACCTCTCTCTATCTCGCCTATCCCTTGCTACTTCACTCTTCATCCCTCTTCCCCCTCTCTCTATTTCTCTATGGGTATGCGCAAGATCATGATGGGCCAAAAAGTGGCAATATGATGGGTATGTGTAGGGTATGTTGCTAACAACTTTTTTTTTACCCAAAAATGATGAAACAAAAAGGTTTTTAAAGGAGATTCTTAGCTTTCCACCAATATAAACTATGCTTTACTTTGAATTTAATAAATAATTATTATTCATTTTCTATTCGACTTACAATTAATGTCCTAACTGATAGGCAGATTGAAAAACATCTATAACTTTCAAATGGTATCACATTTTTTGAATCCGAAACATGTGTCACATTCTATGCTTCGCATAGTATAGGATTAAAAAAAATTGAATTTCATGATGTTTTGACCAAGTTAAGGTGGTTAGACATACAAGTTTTTATATTTTTTAAAAGTTGTAATAAAAAAATCATAATTAATTATTTACTTGGAAAAAAACTATAAAACAATATGCATCGCATTGAGACATGAGACCTCTACTTATATCTAAAATATTATAAAACAATATTATCATTTTATTGTGGTTAGGGTGGTTAGACAAACACCCACTTCTTATTTTTTCCCTGAAATTTAAGTGCTACTACATTGAGATTTGAAATTTTTACCAAATATATTTTTTTAAAATAAACCTAGTATTTTAGAAACTACATTCAATTTTCTACAAATTCTATTCTTACATATTTTTGAAATAATACAGATAAATTATTCAAATTTTTACTTCAAGTTACCTAAATCTGATTTGTCTATTTTTTTTCCACTTTTAAGGGCCTGCTTTTCCCATGATGATCCTGCACATACCCCTATCTCACCTCTCTCTCAACTATCTCTCATCTCTCTCTCCATCCCTACATACCTCTCCCTCCCTTCTTCCCTCTCTTATCTCCAACTCCCTCTCTCTACTTACTTCCCTCTCTACTGCTCTCTCTCACCTATCTCTCTATCTCCATCCCTATCTCTCCCTCCATCTCTCCTTCCCTTTCCATTTCTTTCCATATTGCCTCTCTCTCCCTCCTTGTCTCCTCTCTCTACTTCTCTCTATCTCCCACTTCGTCTCTACCTACCTCTCTCCTTTTTACTCTCTCTCACCTCTCTCTCTCCATCCTACATATCCCTCAATCTCTCCTTTCATCTCTACTCTCTATATCCTCTCTCCATCTCTCTACCTACCTCTACCTCTATACCTCCCTACCACACTCTCTCTACCTACCTCTCTACCTCTATCTCCCCTCTCCCTCTCTCTACCCACCTCTCCCTCCATCACTCCTTACCACTCTCTCTCCTCTCTCGCTATCCCTCTCTCCCTCCTTCCTTGCCTCCTCTTTCTATCTCTCCTCTCCTTATCTCTACCTACCTTGCTCTCTCTCTTTATGTCTCTCTGTCTCTTGCTCTTTCTCTATCTCACCTCTTTGTACCTCCCTACCTCTCCCTCCATCTCTCTTTCCCTCTCTACTATTTATATCCCCTCTCACTCTCTTTACCTACCTCTCCCTCCATCCCTCTATCCATCTTGTTGAACAAGACAACTGAGAGGAGGGGGGTGAATCAATTGTGGAAAATTTTAATCTTTAAAACATCCACCGGATCTTAGATCAATCACAAATCCTTTGCCTTGTTAAAATGATTGAGCGGAAAATTTTAATCTTTAAAACATCCATCAAATCTTAGATCAATAACAAATCATTTACTCTTCTAAAATTATTGAAAAGTGAGTTTAATGGCTGAAACTAAAAACAAACAAACATACACAATAACACCATATTTACATGGAATACCCAATAAGGGAAAACCACGATGAGGATTAGCTCACAATATAAAGAATATAAATACTAATTACAAAGGCTCACTACTAAAACATGACTAATTGTCTAGATCAGGACTCACTATCCAACAAGGGTTACCCACCTAGAGGGCTCACTACTATAGAGATACAAAGAAGATAGAAGAGATGTTACAAAGAGAAGAAAAAATCAATGCAACAAAGATTTCCACCACAATTTTTTCAAACAATTGCAGACATGCGTGGATGATAGAATACACCTTCACCTCACTACATTCAAAAACTTAGAATTTAGAATTCACACTTATCTCCTAAACTCACATCACATACACACTAATTCAAATCTATTTCACATCTATCTTGTTTATTTCTTTGCACTTATCTCTTTTACATCTTTCACTAGTAACTCATCCTATATTTATACCATCTTCAACTTTGAAACATATCCAAACTCAACCATCCATCATTTAAATTCAAATTCTAAGGTCAACACCAAAACATCCTAGGGTGGAATTATAATTAGAGTGACCCTAACACACCCTTGATGAGGACCCAAATAAGTCCTGTTGTGCAGTTTTGCACACATGCCCCACTGAAAGTAAGGACCCTTTTTTTGCTCTAACTTTTGGTGTCTTTTGGCCCCTTAATTTTATTGATTTGGCTGCTCTTGGAGGTCCTTAGATGCTCATCCTACTTGCCCAAGTGATTTCCCCAGGCTACACTTTGAAAAAACTAAGTTCTGAGCAAAATCTGGGTTTTTACCCCAATCCGGGATTTTCCGGTCTGTCCGGATTTTCCTGGATTCTACTAAAAGTCCGGCTCTGTGCAAAAATATGGGTTTTTACCCCAATCTGGGATTTTCCGGTCCGTCCAGATTTTCTTGGATTCTACTCAAATTCCAGATCCGAGCAAAAATCTGGGTTTTTGCCCGCGTCCGGAATTTTCCGCCTTTCCCGGATTTTCTCGAATTTCTTCAATTTTTCGGGTATGTGCCAAAGTCCAGAATTTTATGCCATTCGTGGAAATCCAGTTTTTTCTGGATTTTTTCTGCCAGACTTTGTGCAAATTGAAATACTGGATTAAATTGATGAATTTGATAATAAATGCTCAACACCCCATGCTTAATTTGATATATTACATGATGTTTCGCGCATTCTTGGTTCATTTTGATGATCTATTGTTGAAATTTTTGCCTTATTCGGTAGAATCCTGTCCAGCTGGTTTTTTCCAGATTCTGGTCTGGAGTTCGCCTGACTTGGATTTTCTCGGATTTTCCCCTTGGTCTGGTTTCCCGAAATGGAAATTTTTCTGAAAATAATTTTTTTCCAAAAATGGAATTTTTAAAAAAATGATCCTGAAAATGAAAATTTCTTGAGATAAAAAAAAATCGAAAATAAAAATTTCCAGGACTAAACAAATATTAAAAGGGGGACTTGCATATGGATTCGTGCCAAAGGGGAAATCTGGAAATGTTTGATTTAAATTTTCAATGTGGGACCTGCCTAAGAATCCGTGCCAAAACTGTCTACAGTTGGAGGACTTTCTGGAAACCACGTGAATCTGATCTTGTTGGAGATCGTAGGCCGACATGGATAATATTCATGCATTTAATGCAAATCTTGTCCTATTTTGAAATTCTCGTGGCCGACCTGTTTTGGGGCCAGTTATTATTGTAAAATCTAATTGGGCCGACATGTTTGGGGTTCTCTATAAATGGCATTTGTGCCTCATTTGTAAAGGGGGAAGATTTTAGGAGTTTGACTAGGCCAGAATTTTGCTAAGTTAGAAGGCCAGAATTGGCAAGTAGTTTTCAGAATTAGCTGTAGGAGATGAGAGACTTGAAATTGTTATGCAATGCTGGAGAAGTAATGCAATTGGATTGTTGATTTGACAAACTTTGTATTTATTTTCGACAGTTTTTATGGTTTCTTGTTCTTGATTCTCAGATATTAGATGTTATATGTTAGATTTTAGCTCTTTTACAATAATGGTGAAATGTTAATGATGTTGATTGATTTCCGGTCCATACTTTTAGAAATTTGCTGATTGTAGATTACTGTGTAAAGTTAGTCTGGGCCTCACTTCTATGTTAAGTTCAACTGTGAATGCTTGTTTGCATTGTGCCAGTAGTTGGGTATGTGAATGAATGTTCAAAGTCTAAAAATCTTTGGATTTCCCCAGAAGATCGCACCATTTCTGTGTAGTTGCAGGTTTTTCCTTGATCAAGCAGAGATCAGTTTTATTCGAGATCTGTCCATTTGCAGCTTTCATCATTACTGTGATTGATCTTAGGAGTTAGAATAGAATAAAATCTCTGTAAACCCTTATCTCTTTTGCTGTTTGTTTTGAATCTGGGTTAGTTTTAGGATTGAAAGCATCACCATATTGTTACATCTGATGAAATTTAATTCCAGCATTGTTCATTTGTAAGGCCCCTTGTGATTACCGTCATTTTCACATATTATCTGAGTTGTTTATGCATTGTCATGACCTGACACCCGAGAGACCTTGGGGTGATTTTTAGTGATTTATTGTTAAAGATTACCTTTCAAGAGAGATAGAATATTGCATTATGTCTGAGTTGTTGCTGTGCAGAAAACACCATCAACAAGTCCCAACATGCTTCATGAACTTCAAAGGTAGTGTTTAACACAAGGTCAGCCAAACCAATGTAAAACATAGAACAATTAATCACACACTGTAACCCTTAACATGATCTAATATTTCCATACACCAAAATTATCTTTGACATGATCAAAACAACTTATATTTAGAATGGAAAGTCATAAGTATCAACCAAAAAGAAATCTGGAGCAACTACATTTCTCTCAGACCTCAATGAGATATGCATGAAACGATAATTCACAATTGGTGAACATAACTTTAACACTATATAATGAATTAGAAGCCTAAAATCAAGATATAACAACTTACAACAACCATGATCAACATATCTAAACCACACAAACATAGGAGAAAATCCAAAAGCAAAACCCAAAGTAACCACTGAACACCTACAACCTTTCTTCATTACAATTTTCTTAATATCCTTAACATATATAGCCAATACCCTGCATCCATGTGACATTAATGAAAACAACAACCAGTTGATAACCAATTCACCAGTTGACATCAATGACAATGCCTTCATTCATGAAACACATCCTCCCCATCTCTCTCTCTCTCTCTCTCTCTCTCTCTCTCTCTCTCTCTCGTTCTCTGCTTCCCTCTCTGCTTCTCTCTATCTCACCACTATTTCTCTCCATCTCTTTGTCCCTCTCTATATATATGTCAAGTCACTCTCTCTCTACTTCTATCTATATCACCTATCCCTCCCTCCATACTCTCTCTCCCACCCTTCTCTCTCTCTCTCTCTACCTCCCAACCTATCCCTCCCTCTCTCTTACCCTCTCTACTTCCCTCTGGGTGATCCCACAATATTGGTTTACACTTTGTAGGAGATCTTGACTTTTGCTGAAATCACATATATTTAGAAAAGATAATGATTTAATCCCTGAAAATTTCCATTTAAAGGATTCCAATTGAAGAGGGTTTTATGAAACCCCTTTGGATAGAACCTCGCTATTTTTAAACTATACCTATAACAGAGTCTCCTTTACACCCATCAAAATGTTGATAAAAACCCACTTTTGATTTACCTTTTGGGGGATCAAATGAATTCATTTAAAAAAAATTTTTTATAGTATGTAGTCCTTATTATAAGCTTCCCAAAAAGTATGATTTTAAATAAATTTAATTTGATTATTATATTTATTTTTTATTTCTTGTGAATATAGGTTTTTCACTGAAAATCAAGCTCTATGTTCTACACATGTGAAAAAATAGAAAATTATAAAAAAAACTCTAAAAAATATATGTGCACTAGATATTGATGTCCTTGAACCAACAAAAAAAATAAAATAATTTCAATAGAAACAAAAAAAGTTATGTTTTAGCCAATAAATCATGTCTAAATTATAATTGGTTTGACTTTGAAACTTAATGAACAAAAAATATTCAATGAAATGCTATGAAACCAATTCCATGCACTAGATATCGTAGTTATGAATCTAAATTCGAAAAAATTAGAATTTTATCCTTCATAGAAAAAATTTATGTGTTAGCCAATAACGTCACTCTTTAAAAATGGTGTTTACTATTAAAAACTAGTTTTCAAAGGAGATGGAAAAAGAAGTGTAATCTAATTCAAAAATAAAATAAAAAAATATATTTAGAATCTACAGACAAAATGTCACAACTTACTAGTTTGTATCATCTTCAAATTCCTCATAGTTTAGTCGCTATAGGTGCCCGAAAGTGAAGATTAGTTAAAAAATGTAGTTCAATGTCTAGTTTGGCCAAAATTTGTAAACCAATATTGTGGAATCAGCCCTCTATATTTTCTCTCCATCTCTCATTCTATTGCTTTCTCTCTACCTCTCTACTTATATCTCCCCTCTCCCTCTCTGTACCTACCTCTCTATCCATCACTCCATACCACTCTCTATCCATATTTATCTCTCTGTCCCTCCCTCCATTCCCCTCTTTTTATCTCTCCTTGCTCTCTCTACCTACCCCTCACTCTCTCTCTATCTCTATCTAACTCCCTCCATACCTCCTCCCTCATTCTATCTCCCCTCACCCTCTCTAGCTACATACCTATCCCTCAATCACTCACACTCTTTGTATGTTTCTCTCTATCTCACCTCTCTCTCATCTCTCTCCTTCCCTCCCTCTCCCTCCTTCCCTTTCTCCTTCCCTATCTACTCTTTATCTCCCCTCTCCCTCTCTCTACCTACCTCTTTGTCTCTATCTCCATTTCTCTCTCTCTCCCTCCCTCCCCATCTTTCTATCTCTACTCTCCCTCTCTACCTACCCTCCCTCTCTCTCTATCTTTATCTCTCTCCCTCCCTCCCTCCCCCTCTTTCTATCTCTCATCTCCCTCTCTCCACCTACCACTCCCTCTCTCTCTCTGTCTCCCTCTTCCTCCCTCTCTACTTATCATTATCTCCCCTCTCCTTCTCTCTACTTACCTTTCCCTTCATCACTCCCTACCTCTCTCTATCTCACCACTCTCTCTCCCTATCTCCTTGGTAGTCTCTCTATCTTTCTCTATCAAACCTATTCCAATTTACCTCTCCCTCCCTCCCCTATGTCTCCCACCCTTCCTCCTCTCTATACTTCTATCTATCTAACCTATCCATATTTACGTTTCTCTCCCTCATCTCTCTCCCTAATCTCTCACTCTCTCTTTATCTCTATCTGACCTGATGGAACCCCTAAATTTGCTTCATGTTCCATCTCAAAATTTTGCAAGGTTTTGGTTAAATCCATGTCTCTAGGCTTAGGGTTTTATTCACTATCACTATTTTAGGGTTTATATTACTATAACCCTTCCTATGTAACCCTTAGGACTGAATCCTTTCTAGTGTTCTAATTCATCATTGAATCCTTACTGTTGATTCCTAGTCAGTTAAGTGGCAACCTAAGTCATTGAATTCATTATATTACTAGTCCCTAATGCCTAGGTCCTCGAAATTCCTTTATTTTATAAAGCTAAATTATCAGCCTTGTTTGGCCTTTACATCCTTTGAATAAAATGGTTTTATGTCATTAAGGAACTATCTTATGTTGTCCTAGGTAGTCCCCTTTATTAAAAAAACTTACGAGCACGTGCAAGATTGTCTCACTTAAGTCTTGTCTACCACCTTTTCTCATCGCTCATCACAAATAGCTTTGTGAATGTGTGACTTGCATTAGTGATGTGTGAGGAGAAGTGTTTCCTTTATATTGCTCATCGCAGATGATTTATGGATCCTAAGTTTTGCATTAGCGATAAGCGATACATGTGTTCTTTTCATTATCATTGGCTTGTTCTTTGTCGCTAATTGCTTGTGAGCTTTGTGTTGTGAATTGGTGAGACGTAGTAACTTTTTGTGCTCTTTGTAGTTTGTTCCATCACTCATCATAGATTGGTTGTAAACTTTGAGTACAAAAGTAGCGATGAGTGATGTAGTCATGTGTTCCAATGTTCTATCACTGAGTTGAATTGCTCTTGTGAGCGATATTTCTTGTGCCTTTAATTTTCAAACAAGTACATGTGACGAGATCTTGTTCCATCGCTACCTCTCTTCTATCAGTAATCTAAACCGAACATTGAGGCTTGAATCACTGATGCACGATGGGAAATGAACATAAGAAGGGTGGATCGTGATCTAATGATTAAAATTTCATTGCACTAAATGGTCACATCGCTGATCGGACTCCAGTGAAGGAAGGAAAACATGTGATGGGAAATTGAATGTTTGAAGGTGTCAGACGAGAATTGTCAGTGTGGGTTGATTATGCTTGATCCATGATGAATTGAAGCACAATTTACTCAAATAAACCTACATCTACCAAACAAGATCATTCAAATTGAAAATTTTGAACTAATAATTTAATTGAAATTGAAAGCTATAAACTACAAAAATAGTTAAATTCCTACTCTAACCCATTTGAAATATATTCTATTTTGGAATTAGTGTCATGTTGATGTGAAATGATGAATATTTCCCAATCTCGTGATTAGTGATCATGGTTCAATCAATTCTATGGAAGAGAATTAATGAAACCATTGTGATAAATGGATGAAAACCTAGTTTATGCTAAATTAAACATGATGCAAGCTAAGTTAACATGATTTTATGGTAAAAATGAACTAATTATGCAATTGGTAAGCTAATATAAGCTAATTCTAAGCTAAAATATGGAAACCCTAATTCATATACAAACTAAGATGGATGCATGGAATCCATTAATGGATGCTCTAAGCTATTATGCAATTATAATAAACTAAAACAAGCTAAAAGTGAGTAAAAGATGAGTGTAGATGTAAGTAAGTTCAATAAAATAAGTTCGCAATTGAAAGATGGATCCATTTGTCTCTAAATAGTGCTTTATTTATAGGAGAGCAAATGAGAAATGGAGGGTTGAGATGAAAGAGATTAATCAATGGTCAAGAATGCAAGGAAGAAGAGGAATGGGCCATGGATTCTCATCAACAAATGAGAATGCATGATAGGATTTTATCAAGGGCTCACATTTGCTTCAAAAGAGCATAGTTTTGACTTGCTCACATAGGTCAGAGGTGACTTGTTCAAAAGGTTAAAGGTTAAAACTTGCTGAAGATGCTAAGTGAAAATATCCCTTTTTCAAATGATGGAGGAATAAGAATATTATTTTGGAATATTCATTTGGGTGAGGAAAAAGGCATTTTTCAAATTAAAACAAAACATTATCTATAAAAAAAGGGAGATAAAGAATATTCCAAGGGAATATTCCTTTTTAAAGGAAAATTAGTTTAATTGCTAATTCAACAAGGTTTAATCATGCAATTAGGAAATTTGGAGGAATAAAGTGATATTTATTAAATAATTTGATAAATGGAGGGGAGAGAGAAATGAAATGATATTTAATTAAATAACTTAGGGTTATGTAATTGAAAAATAGATTTTTGGGACCCTATGGACTACTCTTGCACTTCTAGGGTTTTTCACCTAAAAGGACAGAGATAGGGCCAAAACTGCTAATGTATCACTCAAATTAGGCTGTGTGATGTTATGTGATGTAAATGAAGTTAAAATAAATGCAATAGATTAATCTAGGTGATAGAAAATTAATTTGAAAGTGCAATTACAACTATGTTTGAAAACACATTGTGATATGCAAACAACTATGTAAATGAAGAAATTATGTAGAACATAAAGTACAGGGATAAATCTGAGTGCACCTCGGTGAAATGTGAGCTTTCTAAAGTGTTTTGGATGTTGGTGAAATTCACTAATTTTTCACAATGGGACTCATTCGCCTAGGGTGGCAAATCAATCCACCTATTGGTGAAAAACTATTAAGAGTTGGTTTATGTCTGTTGGGATTTGAAATCTTAAGAAACTCAATTTTCCATTCCTAAGGTGGGACTCATTCATCATAGGTGGTGAATCAATCCTCTCCCAAATTTCTGAAAAACTAGGAGACAACTCTACAACACTAGATCCGAGAATGCCTGTTTGTCGGGTTGTCGAAGTCAAATCTGTAGAAAATGGACAAATAACTCTCTCCAAGCTTGATTTTTTACTCAAGTTGACTTGAAGCACCTACTTGACTTGAAAATCACATTTCAACACCTAATAACCTGTCAAATTTGCAAACAAAGGGCTACAAACAAACAAGCAAAAGGGAAAAAATGATTAGGGGTTAGTGAATAGGGGTTTTCCTTGGTCAAAACCCACTTTTGGTAATTAAACCCTTGAAAAGATAATGAAATGAAAGAGAAAGATAAAATAATAAGATGTCAATGCTATCAACTCACCTAACTCTTGATAATGCAAGTTTGAAGTAATGTTAATGGCTGCTTCAAAGTGCTTGAATAGTGCTTGAAAAGATGATGTAAAATGCTTGAATGCTTGAGATTGCTTGGATATGATATGTGAATGTTGGACGATTTAAAATGAGGTGAAAAACACTTATTTGTACAATTCTTGTCCCTTAGTATTCGTTCATACCTCATCACAGGCCAACATCAAGTGATTTTGAATAAAATCTTGAAAGGAAATTTGAAATATTTTGAATTTGGTGCCAAGGGGGACTCATTTGCCACCCATGGCGAATGGGTCCCACCTAAGACCTAAAAACAAGTGTCAGGAAAAATGTTATGTTTAATGTTATTTGTCAGGATAACATTCAAAAATACACTTAATTACAACTTATGAGGGCATATAGGGACCAAATAAAGCATGAGAAGGGTTTAAATAGTGAAAATATGCCTAAAAGAGCATGAAAGATTGTTACAAGACTCTACAAAACTTCAAAATAGGGCTTATTGATCAGTTAAAATGTGGTTTTTATGTGAATTGCATTAAATAAAGTCTAGAAGAATGTAAAAATGTCTTACAACACTTCACAACACCTTCACAAAACATCGTTCTTTGAATTTTAATACCTAAATAAGCATGTTCAAGCCATGATACAACATAAAATGAAAGCAACATAGTTCCAACACCATGAAGCAAGACCTAAAATGCCATGAAAATGACAAGGGGCCATTTTTCTATGGCACATTTAGCCCCCACTTTAGTGAGAGGGTAAACCTGCTTCAAACTCACACTAAAGTAGCCATGAACATCAAGGGGAGGGTTCAAATGCACTTACATTAGCAAGATGGAATGACAACAATCAAGACGGATGATCAAGCCCCCAGGATGAAGATTCGATGGAAAACTAGACATAAGAACAAAGGAACACACAAGTCTTGAAAAGAATTAGATGAAGCTTTGATCGTCAATCCAACTAGTTGTGAAAAGAGATCTAGGTTGATTGTTTGAAAAAGAGAATGTGTACTCACTCTGGGGCCATGTAGCTTCAGGTTGTCCACGGGGTGAGAAGGCCCAACTGTATACTCACTTTGGGGCCATGAAACTAGTTGTATGTGGGGTGAGAAACCCTAAAAAGTAAGATACATATGCTAGTTGGTATGCACTCCCAAACACAAAAGTGGTTATGGGGAAAAGTCATGCCACTAGTTGGGCTTCTCGCTCAACCATGTCAAAGTTATACCTGTTGATAACTTTAAAAAGGTGCCACAAGGAAAAATGCTAAAAATAACAAAGGTACCACAGTCATGCAAGTTGTCTTATGCAAGGTGGCATAAATGAATGCAAAATGTAAAAATGCAAAAATGTAAAGTGAAAAGTTGTAAAATGTGAAAAGATGTTCAAAGGAGTTTTGTTCAGTTTATGCAAGGTCAATCACTTAGGGAACATTCTATCTAATGTCTCCAAGAAAGGACCAATCAAAGAATAGTATATTCACAACTTAGGGGATGCATCGCATCAGGCCACCAAGAGGAATGTAATATGCTAAGATAGATCACAATTATGAAGGACATCACACCCAATGTCATCCACAAAGTGACAAACGCATCACGTAAATGAAAAGCTACAATAGGAACCAAGAATGCAAATGAAATAATGGTAATGTATGCCCCCCACTTTAAAGGAATTGCTACACATCATTCTATGAGCAATTACTTTAAAGTAGAGAAGAAAAGAGAAAGAAAAAGGAAAACAAGACATGAGAGCCAACCTAGAAAGCCCTATGCCAAGTCATATGTTTCGAAGTTAGGCTGCATCATGTCAAGGAAAACAAAGAAAGGGAGTTTCCCCCTAGAAAGGAAAATGCACCAGACACATAAGGGATCTATTGATTTAGAGTCAGTATGTTCTTTGCTACAATGTTTTTGTATGAAAGAGTTCAAAACTGTCATCATTCCCCAAAGCACATAGAACTAGAAGAATGACACAAAGAGAACGAAAAGAAAGGAAAATGGAAGTCTATTTTTGGTTAACATGGAAGATACATTGCAGTATCGATGCCTTGCATCATCCCCAAAAGGAAAACATGACCGAAAAAAAATGAAAAGGCGAAAGAAAATGAAAAAAATATTTTGGGTCAACATGAAGGAGACATTGCAGTCTCAATGCCTTATGTCATTCCCAAAAGGAAAACACAAAAAAAAAAGAGAAAAAGAAAAGGACCTTGTGGGTCAACATGGAAGATACATAGGGCATCTCTATGCTTTGCATCATCCCCAAAAGGAGAACACAAAACAAAAAGAGAAAAAGACAATGCATGATGAATAGAAGAATAGAGGTACAAATAGAAGTGTACAAAGAGAGAGAACATCAAACACACGATACGGGGGAACATGATACGTACATGAAAAGGAAAATAAAAAATAAAAACTAAAAAGGAAAGTTAGGAAAATGCAAGTCAACCATCTAACAAGTCATCCGCCTCCCAATCATGTTCAGTGTAATGCGAGGGTAGTTGACTATCCAAAGGAATAATTGCAAGCGTTGAACCAGGAGTTGTACTAGGTTCTTCACTTGGTGGAGGGGATGTATCATTTAAGCTCATTGTAGATGAAAATAAAGAATTTAAATCATTATGCGCTTCTTCATCGATTTTGGAAATTTTTGCATCGTCATCACCATCATCATCATCATCAAGATTAATGGCAATAGGAGGACGAAGGGTGATTTATAAAGATGGATGTATCAAGAGATGAGGTTGTTGGATTGGTTCAATTTTCTATAATTATTGTACTGGACTATCTTGTGGCGGTTCAGGAGAAGGAGGGTGATCATCTATTACTTCTATCAAAGTTAAAGGTTGATGTTCATTATTGTCTTCTATGCGAGATTGATGACCAAGGCGATGACGATGACGCCTTCGTTCCCTAGCACCACGGTTCCGTTTAATTCTATTTTGGAGTTGTTGAGGTGTAAAAGTGGATTGATTTATCATAGGTTCTTCTATTTCCAAAGATGGGAGAAAAAATAAACCGAAGAGGATGGAGTAACCACTTTCTCTTTGGCTTTATACACTTGTTTAAGGCGAGGAGGTTGAGTAGGGTTTGTTTCATATTCCCTTGGTCGTTTAAATGATGGGGGGGAAATCTCAAGGGGTGCTTGTTCAGGAGGTTGTATGGTTTTCTCAATGTTAGACTTCGGTTGAAGCATGGGTTCACCAAAATGAAACATATATTTTTGGGACCCTATGGACTACTCTTGCACTTCTAGGGTTTTTCACCTAAAATGGGAGTGATAGAGCCAAAAATGCTAATGTATCACTCAAATTAGGATGTTTGTGATGTGATTTGATGTAAATAAAGTTAACTAAATGCAATATATTAATATAGGTGACTAAAAATGAATGTGAAAGTGCAATTACAACTATGTTTGAAAAGACATTGTGATATGAAAACAACTATGTAAATGAAGAAATTATGCAAAACAAAAAGTACAGGGATAAATCTGAGTGCACCTGGGTGAAATGTGAGCTTTCTGGAGTGTTCTGGATGTTGGTGAAATTCACTAATTTTCCACAGTGGGACTCATTCACCTAGGGTGGCGAATCAGTCCACCTACTGGTGAAAAATTGTCGAGAGTTGGTTTTTGTCTATTGGGATCTGAAATCTAACAAAACTCAAGTTTCTAGTCCTAAGGTGGGACTCATTTGCCACAGGTGGCAAATCAGTCCTCTCTCATTTTTTTGAAAAACTAGGAGACAACTCTACAACACCAGATCTGGGAATGTATCCTTGTCGGGTTGTCGAAGTCAAATCTATAGAAAATGGACAAATAACTCTCTCCAAGCTTGATTTTTGACTCAAGTTGACTTGAAGAACCTAGTTGACTTGAAAATCACTCTTCAACACCTAATAACTTGTCAAATTTGCAAACAAAGGGTTACAAACAAATAAGCAAAAGGGAAAAAATGATTAGGGGTTAGTGAATAGGGGTTTTCCTTTATCAAACCCCACTTTTGGTAATTAAACCCTCAAAAATAAAATGAAATGAAAGAGAAAGATAAACTAATAACATGCCAATGCTATCAACTCGCCTAACACTTGATAATGCAAGTCTGAAGTAATGTCAATGGTTGCTTCAAAGTGCTTGAATAGTGCTTGAAAAGATGATGTAAAATGCTTGAATGCTTGAGATTGCTTGGATATGATATGTGAATGTTGGAGGATATAAAATGAGGTGAAAAACACTTATTTATATAATTCTTGTGCCTTACTATCCATTCATACCTCATCACAGGCTGACATCAAGTGATTTTGAATAAAATCCCGAAAGGAAATATGAAATATTTTGAATTTGGGGCCAAGGGGGACTCATTTTCCACCCATGGTGAATGTGTCCCACCTAGGACCTAAAAACAAGTGTTGGGAAAAGTGTTATGTTTAATGTTATTTGTCAGGATAACATTCAAAAATACACTTAGTTACAACTTATGAGGGCATAAAAGGACCAAATAAAGCATGAGAAGGGTTTAAATAGTGAAAATATGCCTAGAAGAGCATGAAAGCTTGTTACAAGACTTCACAACACTTCAAAACAGGGCTTATTGATGAGTGAAAAGGTGGTTTTTAGGTGAATTACATTAAATAGAGTCTAGAAGAATGTAGAAATGTCTAACAACACTTCACAACACCTTCACAAGACATTTTTCTTTGAATTTTAATACCTAAATAAGCATGTACAAGTCATGATACAACATAAAATGAAAGCAACATAGTTCCAACACCATGAAACAAGACCTAAAAGGACATGAAAATGATAAGGGGCCATTTTTCTACAACGTAGTAATTAAATAAGATGACTTAGGGAATTGAATTAAATGTTTTGATTTATTTAATTTAATGAGATGAAATGTTAGCATGAAGGGGATGAATTAACTCGATTTTGATGAATTAGGTCAATGGGTGAAAATGGTTCAATTAATTAAATAGCTAGGCTAATTTAATAAAATAAGCAAAAAGAAGATGGGTTTAAAGAGGAAATGATGTTAGTAAACATGTTTTGAGTGTATGATATCGTTTAGGAAATTTTTCAATGTCTACATATTTCCCCTCTTTGAAGTGAGGTACTTGCTGCTTCGGTTCAAAGAATAACACTTTTCAGATAAAAATTGTTGCTTAAATATATATATATATATATATTAATTTTTTTAGATGCCCTAGTAGCAGGATAAAGCTGATTCCTTGCCACCTCGAGAAATCAGGGGAAAATTTTGAATTTTGGGTTGATTTCTCAATAAAGGTTAAAAGTTGTCCCAAGGGTCCAAAAAGGCTCTGGGATGCAAGAATTATGCCAAAAATGCAAAAAAACAATGCATAATAAGGTCTTGATTGGAAAAATTGGTGAAAATGATGATAAACCCTAGCTTGAAGGTGAAATTAGGGGAAAAAACCCTAATTTTCTAGCTTAAATAATCCAAGAAGGGTCACTTTCAATTGATTTGCGAATTCACACTTGAGAGATTCTTGTAATTTTGAGCTCTAACCCTCTAATGCAATGGCATGATAAAAGATTCCTAGGCACATCTCTAACTGAGTTTGAGAGAATCAATGACTTCTAGGCACAAAACCACTGATATGTAACTACAAATTTGATTTGAAATTTGACTTTTGGATGCATTTATTACACTGAAATAAAATTTAAACTTTGGTAGTATCGCTATATAGTGACATTGAAATGCATTACGGCGACACATATGTATATGGTGATGCTAGTCATCATTTAAAATTAGGGTTTATAATTTTAAATTGTAATGCATGCTTATTTAGGGACACTTTTACCTATTTAGAAATTAGGGTTAGGGTTTTCCAAAGATTAAAATGCAATGATGGTGTACCTAGTGACGCATGTTGTAATTTACAATTTGAAATGCTTTTGGGCATCACAAATTGAAATTTAAATATAGCAGCGCTATTATAGATAGCGAAACTAGTGTGATTTTTGAGCTATAAATTCCAAATTGAGTCAAATTTCCTCAATTTCTTGATGTCGTGTGCTTCATGGATGTAGGAGGTCATTCCATTATTAATGTCAGTTGAGCATAGATCCATCATGTTGGAGAGATTGAGCAACTTTTTAGAGTTGCATCAGGAGCACCTTGGAGAGATTGGCCTTTGGTATGTTGTGTACGCACCCATCATCTGGACACATCTTGCTACGATAACTGCTCTATGTGATAGATGGCATAGTGAGACTTCATCATTCCACCTTCTAACAGATGAGGCGATAGTGACCTTGGAGGATGTATGGCGGATCCTTCATTTGTTGATTCATGGAGATCGTGTGATCTATGATGTTGATTATGGATTTGATGCCTATCACGAGGTGATGGAGCTTGATTTCATCGCCTTGATGATACCACAAATCGACCTCGATATGTATAGAGGTCACATACCTACTTTCAGATTGATCATTGCACCCATTATTTCATGTTTGGTTGCTCCTCATAGATGCAATAGAGGGTTTAGCCTCTGATGGGGCTTGGTGTGGCATCATATGCTCTACATGAGGAAACTCTTTGCATAGGGGCCGATGATGTTGGCCTCTCTGTATTAGGACATGCATGAGTTTTTTTACTGCAATGTGGTATAGGGGTGACTTCGCTTCACATTTGGGCATGGGAACATATTTCCATGCTTTGACCTATTGTTCAGATGGTAGGGATGGAGCCATATGATCTGTGATATAGCGGTACAAGGGTACTATTACACTTAGGCACACCAAATAGATTGGGCTTCGTATTGGCCACAGGTCATTGATGATATGACAGTTTTTTGTTGGCAGCCGTGGTTACATATGTCACCTTGGTATGATGATGTCTAGTAGTTGTACTTTTCCAGGAAGACCTGATATATGTAGGGTCATGAGCACACTATTATTGAGTGATATTTACCAGACATGGTGGTTTGGTAGTTTGGAGAGGTCCAAGCTAGGCCAGATGATGTGTATAGGGCCATTTTTTCTAGGTTAGATAGAGAGGTTCCCACATGGGGACCAACCATTCTAGCTCTTAAGGCAGTTGAGATCTTCAAAGAGTTAGCAGCTTAGCCTTGGGCCTATGATTAGGGTTAGGTAGTAGCATACACTATTCCTACATATGATTCTTTGTTTGTACCTCCACAATGGTTGAAAAATCCAGTGGGTTCTCCTCCGTGAGGGAGACCTAGAGGCAAGGCGGCTAGAGGCAGAGGATAGAGATAAGGTGGCCATGATGGTAAGGTTTCAGGGGCTCCACCAATTGTACAACAACCTACTCAACAACAAGTTGGAAAATAGGCACCACAGTATCATGAAACACCGCCACTGCCACTTCCAGATGCCAGGGATGCATAGATACAACAAGTGTAGACTTTGATTGGGGAGTGGGATTAGGCCCGCTAGCAGATTTTGGGTATTACTATTGATCGAGACTAGGAACGACAACAAGTTTTTTCCATTACAATTGAGAGAGATCAGACATTACATTGGGTATAGGTTGTGACCATAGAGAGAGACCAAGAGGTTTCCCAAAGCCGGCAGATAGAGGCTATGATGGTGGCCACTCATGGTAGGATAGTTTCGGTGAGGTTGTACAAAGAGGCTATTATAGAGGCCATGTATTATAGGAAGCATTACTATTGAGATGTATTGTAGGCACTTAGATATCATATTTTTTCACAATGCACTAATGCATGGTGAAGAGTAGAGGATTAGCTTGAGACGTAGGCTAGAGAGGGTAGCATCCATCAGGGCTAGCCTTCGATGTACAGACACTTTTTGATTTTGTTTCATGATTATTTATCATAGATATACATTCATGGGCTCCTTTTTGATAGCCTCATGGATATTATACTTTTAATCATTATACATACACTAATCTAAATTTTGTACCATGACATTCAATTTTTGATATATATATGATACAAATATAGATTATTTATGATGTGTTCATCTTATTTCATGTTTATGGATGCATATGATATGAGATTCTTATATTATGAAATGGATGCACTCTACTTATTTCTATATGATATGTTATGATCATGACATGATATGGATGCAATGTTGTGTTCTTTTTCTGTGTATTTTCACGATATGCTATGGAATGAATGATATGTGATTCAAATGTTATGGATGCAAATGACGTGGATGTATTTATTTTTATGTATTTTCTATTCATCACAACTCAAATGATAATGTAGAATGTATGATGTGATATGCAATGTTTATGCTGATGGATGCTATGATTATGCTATTATTATGAAATGTATGTATGTTGATGGTTTGTGGATGCAGGGTGGATGCAATAATGATGTTTTTGTTGACTATCATGATACCCTGTTAGCATGAAGAGAAGATAGAAGAATAAAGAATGAATGATCATTGATTTTGATGATTACTTAAAAAGATCCAACAAGTCCTTGATCCATTGAGACTTTATTAGAGATGGTGATGAGACAATGTAAAATGAGGATGCAATGTAGGATGATGAGTTGCTCACACTTTGGGATTTGGATTTTATGCCATTCCTTATTGTTTGATATAACTCATGGATAAAATGCATCAAGGTATTGATAACTAAGATGGTGTTGTATCTAGTGTAATGGAATTTGACTCGGCAAATAGATAGGATAGTTCTTGTTCACACCTTGACATACAAAAACCTCATTGGAATGTAAGTTAGAAGCTTAAAATATATTGGACCAAAGAATACATAATAGTCAAGAATGTACTCCAAACAACCTTCCTACACACAACTAAGCAAGTATGTGCCAAGATTGTTTTACAAGAGTACCCAAAAGCACAACAAATGAAAGATAATGATCGATGCCCCATTCCTTTGTCTCTAAATCATTTTGATAGAAATCATCAAGAGGGCCTCAGAATGGGTCATTAAGATAAATCATCATAAAAAATCAAAGACAAAAAGTCAGTGTTATCTATATTTCTTACCTATTTAAGTTTAGCTATGGTGATGTCTGATACCGATGTCCATCGCAGGAAGGATATATCCTAGGACATGTTGATCAGAGGTTGTTTGATGTTAGGATGATGATTCTAAAATGAGCCATTGATACAAATTTCATTGATATGTTTACCCATGATTTAGACTTTATATTTTAACAATTAGGTTCTCACTTTATGACTTGCTACACTTCCTTTCTATTTATTTCGCCAAAGGTTCAAGGTGACGATCAATTCATTATGGGTGAAAGTTTATTATAGGTGAAAGTGAGATGGGATGGGTGGTTTTGGATTGTATGGAATATTTTAATGTTTTTGGTATTTTGAAAATGTTTTGAGGTTGTTTTTGGCCTTTTTGAAAGTTTATGTGAATGTTTTAGGATTTTTAGTTATTTGAGGTTGTTTAGGATTTTTTAAGATATTTGAGGCTTTTTAGGTCTTTTGAATTTTATTTATTTATTTTTTTCAATTTTTGAATGTTATGTTTTCTGGTTTTTTCAAATGTTTTTGTGGTTTCTAGAGATATTTAGATGTTTTGGGTTTTTTTAAAAATATTTGGATTTTTTTGTGTTTTCAAGAATATCGACCAAGAACCTACCCTAAAAGACCTACCCTAGGGGTCTTGGGGGATGATCAAAGATAAGTATTTCCTATGTTATACACATAGAGACCACATAGTTCAACTGACTCAACCTATTAACAAGATGAAGATATGAATAGTGATGGAAAATTCAGTTTATTATGGCAGACTCCTAAAGGACTGACCTAGGGTGTCTTGGGGCACATCAATGATGGCCTTGCCTACATTCAAGCTCAGAGACAATGTAGTTCGATAAGGGGTACTACTTTTTTATTTTTGACGTTTTCAACAGTTTCAGGGATTTTGATGTTTTTTGGATGTTTTGGATTTTTCCTTTACAATTTTCTAAATGTTTTTGGATTTTCGCTATATAGGATTTTGCAAATGTTTTTGGATTTTCTAATGAACGTTTTACAAATGTTTTTGATATTTTTGAGATAATATTTCTGATGAATTCAAGATATACAAGAACCTTATATGACCCATAATGAAATGCCTCTAGTGTGACATGTTAGAATACTTCGATAAAGGTAGGATGAAATGAACTTTGGAATATTCCAAGTAGTGCTAAATGGTTTATAATACCTCATAATATCAAGCTATGACAAGGATGTAGATGATGGATAAATGGTGATGCAAATAATGATAGGACAAAAGAGCCAAAGAATATATAGAGGTTATTTATTTATGCAAGGCACGTGTTTGCCAAGTTTTCACCAAGGTACTTTCCCAAAGCGCCCATGAAGTGGTTTTCACTAGAGGACAATTTTTTTTAATTTTTTCAATCCTTTTTCTCATTTTTTTTGGATTTTGATCATTTTTTGTTTTTTTTTGTATTTTGAAATTTTATACCCTTCAAGCTTAGGCATAAAACTTTTTGAGATGCAAGTTGTTAGTTTGCTCCTATAAGGGTTCACCTTCAAGGGTTAATAGTTGGTATGCTCCTAATTCATAGCTTGTTTTGATGACAAAGGGACCCAACTAGTTAGGTTCAAATTTTCCTTTGTTGTCTTGATCTGGAAGGTTCTTTTGATTCTGCTTTTGGACAAGATCTTTGACTTGGAATGACTAACATTTGATGCTCTTGTTATAGCCCCATTTCAATCAGTTTTGATATAATTATAAGTGATTGAGGGCATCAAGATGAAGTTCATCTAGGAATTCTATTTCATTCAACTGAGACACTCTGTATTCTTCCTCAGTAATCAAGTTCTGTAATGGCTTCTGATCCATAGACCAAGGAGAAAGGGGTTGCACCTCTAGGCATGTGGATACTAGTTTGATAAGCCCAGAGAGCGGGATTTAACTACAAATTCCAGTCATGACTAGCTTCATTTACTGTTTTCTTCAAGATTTTTTGGATGGTTTTGTTTGTAGCCTTAACCTGGCCATTGACTTGGGGAAAATACAGGGTAGAGAATTGGTGTTGGATGTTGAATCTTTGGTACAACTCTTTTACATCCTGATTCTTATAAGATGTCCCATTATCTGAGATGAGAGTTTGTGGAACACCATAATGGTAGATTAGATAATTTAGGATAAATTTCAAATTTTCTTTCCCCACTATATATGTAATAGGAATGGCTTCAACCCATTTAGTAAAGTACTTAGTGGCGGATATGATAAACTTGTGGCCATTAGATGAGGTTGGGATAATTTTTCCTATGAGGTCAAGGCCCCATTACGAAAAAGGCTAGAGTGTGATCATTGGCTACAATTCTTGTGCTGGAGAATGAATTAGATCCCCATGCTATTGACACTGGATGCACTTTTGTACATACTAATGGGCTTCTTTTTCCATGGTCAGCCAATAGTACCCCATCCTCAATAATTTTTTAGTTAATTTAATACCGCTAGAATGGGACCCACATATGCCATTGCGTACTTCTGTTAAATCATTCAAGGATTCCTCTTGGTTAAGACATCGTAGTAATGTCCCTTCCATGCTTCGGTAGTAAAGGGTATCACCTAGGATCATGAATCAAGGTGATTTTTTAACAAAGGTCTTGTTAAGGTTTGGGGTGATATTCGATGAGAGGGTTCTTTTGCTTAGGTAAAGAAATATGTCATGATACCATAGGGATTCAGGACCAACAATGGCACATGCAAATTCAGATTCAAGGATTTTGAAAGTTGGTATGAGAAGTTCTACCAATAATTCACATTGTAGGACATTGTTCAGCATGTCTAATAGTGATCCGATTATTGCCATGGTGTATGTTGCTATTTTGTTCATGCGAGGAATTTTCTCAAAAGTTATGTGTATGAAGAGATCCTTGAGATTTTCCACCATCTTTTATAAGGAGTGAGCTTTTTTTCTTTAGTTTGATAGTCATCATTGACTTGGTTGATAACCAGCTGTGAGTCTCCATAGAATTTCATCTCTTGAATCTGCCACTGAACTGCTATCCTTAGTCCTATGATTAAGGCTTCATACTCAACAATGTTGTTGGTATAAGGAAATGACAGTCTATATGACTTTAGGATATAATCACCTGGAGGGGTGATGAAGAGAATACCTGTTTCAGATTCGTGTTGGGTGAACGATCCATCAAAGTACATCTTCCACTGAGTTGTGAGGTTGATAAGGAACATTGATTCGTTAGGGAACTTATATATCAATGGGTTCTCAGCATAGATGGGTGTTGAACTGCTAGTTAGTATGTGATCACTTGTCCTTTGATTGTTTTTCACTCCACATACTCTATGTAAAAATCTATTAAGATCATCACCCATTTAGCCATTCGTCTTTTGAGAGTTTCTTTGGATAACATGTATTTTAGTGGATCGATCTTTGCAATGAGCTTTATTTGATGTGACAACATGTAATGTATGAACTTTTGTGAGGGAAAAACTACTGCTAGGAATGATTTCTCAATGGTTGAATAGTTCATCTCATAGCCCACCAAGGTTTTGCTGATGTAATAGATAGCCCTTTCCTTTCCATTTTCATCATACTATGCTAAAAGATCTCCTAGTACTACCGGTGTTGCTAAGATGCTCAAGATTAGTGGCTTGTTCGGTATTGGTGGTATGAGCACTAGAGGTGTCAATAGATAATCTTTGATCTCCTGGAAAGCTTTATCACACTTTTCATCCAGCTTGTAGGTTATCCCTTTATGGAGAAGATGTGAAAAGGGGTGGATTTTATCTGATAGTTTTTCTATGAACCTTTTGTTGGACTACAATGTGCCTTGTAATCCTATCATTTGCTTTAGTGTTTGTGGTGGTTCCATATCTAGGACAGATTTTACCTTTGTTGGATCAATTTCTATTCATCTTTCTAAAACAATGAAGCAAAGGAGTTTCTTTGATGTGACCCCAAAAGGACACTTTTTTTGGATTCAGTTGTACCTTGTATTCTTCAAGCCTATCAAAGATAGGTCCTAAGACTTGTATGTGCTAAATTATCTTCCTTGATTTTTAAAAAATATCATCCACATAATCTTCAAATATTTTTTGGATAATGTCATGAAAGATGAGAGTCATTGCTCTTTGATAGGTTGCTCCTACATTCTTTAACCCAAATAGCATCACATTCTAGCAATAGGTTCCCCATGGAAAAACAAATGCAGTTTTATGTTGATCCTCCTTGGTGATTATGATCTAATTATAGCTTGAAAATCCATCCATGAGTAATAATATTCCATGCCCACCTACTAAGTCCAAAATGAGATCGATGTTAGCAAGAGGGAAATCATCCTTCAAACACACCTTGTTTAAATCTCTGAAGTCAATACATATTCTAATGCCCCTAGTGGCTTTTGAGACTAGTACCAAGTTTGAAATCCACTTAGGATAATATATTGGTCAGATAAATCCAATGTCAAGAAGTTTTTGTAACTCTAGTTTGACCAAGAGTCTTGAGTATGCATCTTCCTTAAGTTTTGCTTAATTGGATTGGCTTCAAGATAAACTGCTAAGTGATGCACAACCATTTTTGAATCAATGCCTAGCATATCTGTGTATGACCATGCAAAGTTATCTCTTCACTCTTTGAGGAATGTTGCTAGGATCTTTTGTTATTCATCCAACAAGGATTTAGCATAGAAGGTGATATTAGGTGCTTCATCTATCCCCACATTGACTGGTGTGGCCTTTTATGCTAGTACTGATAACTTTTCTAGATGCATTGCACTAAGGGGGAGACTGAATCCCTCATCCTTGGGTGCCTCAGAGAGGTTTTCACCATTAGATGCATCCTTTGTTTTTACTATTTTAGAATCAAAGAGTGCCACTAGGTGGTTTTCACTCAAGGATTTGCATGTTAGTTGCATTTCATCAATTTTGTGACTGAAGGATTCAATCATCTCACCATAGTATGCCCCTATGTTGAGCTCTATATCAAAGCTTTCTTTGTGTTCTGCCCATGATAATTTGTCGCGAAGTCCCACGAATTATAATATTACTTCATCTTTTTCGAATAAATCTAGAATCGGTGGTCCTTGTTGGTATATGCCAATAAGTTGTGGGTATACTAGGCGCATTTTGATTGGTTGGTTGCTTGGGAGAAAGGATGTTATGGATGTCATAAAGAGGGTGTTATTCTCAAATAGGTCAAAAACATCAAGGGGAAAGTCATCTAAGGTTGTATCACATGATGTGCATGACCAAGAGGAAGCCTCAACTCATTTAGCGGAAATAATTTTTCCAATAAGTGTGACCCTTCTAGTAGTACAACCCAAGCCAAGATTCTTTATTCATTTCTTAGGAATGATGGGTTATAGTAAACCATTGTCATTCTATCCCAACTTTTCATTCTTGTTATATCCCCAATTCTACATGAGTTGTAGGCCTTTGTTATCATCTTCCATGGGAAGAATAGGGATAGGTCATTCATCTTCATAGAGGAGTTTAGAGATATCTTCCTCATTGACATGTTCCTGGTTCAAATTCCCCCACTTGGTGAAGGTAGTAGTTGCCATCTTGATTGTTTTGAGTTATTTCATGCTAGATGTGGGTTTCCCATGAGATTGAGGAGAAATAGGTAACTCTCCTAAGACAAAGGTATCTTTCAATAGTTTGTAGTTTCCACAACCATCATCCCAGATCACTTTTTTGACATTGGGTATAGTCTGTACAATGGGTATTTTTGCTACTAAAGTAGAGGCCAGGGATGATGGGTCAATAAATGAGCTTGATGGTGTAGGCACTTCATCATTTTTTGAGATTTGGGGTATCTTATAGAACTTAGCCTCAAGACTTTTGCAGTAGTAAAAAGGCTTAGGATCTCCATGGATAGTGATTTCTCTTCCTTCAAAAGGAAACTTCACACATCGATGATAGGTCAAGGCTACAACTTTTAGAGCATGGATCCATGGTTGCCCAAGTAGGATGTTATATGGAAGATCAAGATCAATCACTTGGCATGCAGTTTCTGCAATAAGAGGTCCCACCTGAATGGGAAGTGCAATGATTCCTTGTGATTCCTATTCTTGGTTGTCATATGCTCTGATGGTGGTACTCTTTGCTTTCTCAATAGTATCTTCTGAATAGCCTAGATGTTTTATCAACTGTAGGGTACAAATGTTCAAACCAACACCTCCATCTACCAAGACTCTTTTGACCTTTTTTTTATGAATGACAACCTCAAGGTGTAAAGCACGGTTATGAGATGGTTGTGATGGTAGGTCCTGCTTGGAGAAGGTGAGAAGATGGTTGGTGATGTGGCCTACCATAGCTTGAAATCGATCAGTATCAATATTCTCAGGAACAAATGACTTAGAAAAGGATTTCTCTAATATTTTTGTATGTACGGAGGATAACCTTAATAGTTCTAAGATAGATATCTATGTGGGGGTCTAATTAATCAGATCTAGAAGATTGTACTTGCTAGGATTATAAGTGGGAAAAGTAGGTTGTGTCCTAGATTGAGATGGGACTCCTTGAACAATTATTTTTCCATGTCGTGTGGTGACTCCACATTCATCACTAGTTCCTTTGATGGTGACAACAATAACAATGCTATCGTAGGAGGAAACTACATTGGAATATGTATGGTGTACACTTGTGTAATCCTTAGCTTTTCTATTGTTGTTTGATTTGTTATGATCTGGCATAGGGTTCTTGTATATCTTAAGATCTTGATTCCTAGTTGGTACCTCAATAGTTATAATATTGTTTTCTATGAGATCTTGAATGATGTTCTTAAGTTTCATGCAATTTACTATTTTATGTCCTTTTATTTTGTGAAAGTCACAGAGATCACACTCGTTGTACCAGGATGGCTTCTCTCGTGGTTCTTAGTAGTTTTCAAAGTTGGGAAGTGTTATCAGATTTGACTCTACCAACTTCTTCATGATTATTTCAATATGTTCTGATAACTGTGTACTTGCGTTTGGGATAACTTTGTTCATGTTAGTGATTCACTTTTGTTGCATTTCGGTGTTAATGATATGATTATTCTGAGGAGTTGTTGTTTGTTGCATAGTTGGCTGGATGTTAGCAACTTGATTGTTATTAGGTCTAGGAGAACTTAATATGACCTTAGCATCTTCCACATCATCATTTGTTACATTTTGGTTCTTTTCCCAAACATGAGGTTTCTCATTTGAACTAGTTGAAGGATGGTTGTCTTTGTAAGCTTGACTATTGCCTTGTGAGATTAGATCTCTTTCAATGTTAAGCATTCTAGGGACAAGTTCATCATATGATGTGATGAACTGCATTTTCAAGTGGAAAGATAGATCTAGATCTAGATTGGCTATGATGATTCCCACTTGTTGTTCATCAGGAAGAGGCCACTTGCTTTTACTAGCTCTTTATCTCCATCATTGTAAGAAATTATTGAAAGATTCCCCTTTGTTTTTTCTAAGAGTATATAGTTCTTGTAGACTGACATCCATGTCAAGATTGAACAAGAAGTGATCATTGAATTTATCAATGATTTCTTGAAAATTTTTGATACCAGGAGGTAGATGAGAAAACCAATCCATAGAATGACCTATTAAACTTTGAGGAAAGAGGCATATTAGATATGAATCATTGTAAGCCACCTCCATGCACATGTCATTAAATTATTTGATATGGTCCACAAGACTTCCTCTCCCTTTATATTTATCAAATTTGGGGATTTCAAAACTAGGAGGGAATTGTACCATTGCAATGTTTCGATCAAATGGATAAGGACATAGATTCTATGTATGGGGTTTCTTGATCTTTCCTAGTTGAAGGTCTTGTATTTCTTATGATAGGACCTTGAATTTTGATGCTAGATCATCTTGTGGGTTTGGTGGAGGAACATATAGTGGGATGATGGATGAGTTGAATGCGGGATTTTGATATGAGAAGGTGTTGTATGGGATGTATAGTTGTGTAAGATTCTATGAAGGTGGTTGTGGTATTGATGTATATGTTCCTAACGTGTTCAGATTGATGATGTTCTATTGAGGATTATAATAGGAACCTTTTTGTTGTTGTTGAGCATACTGTTGAGCTAGTAAGGCTTTTTTTTAAGCTTCTTGTTGTTGTTGTTGTGCCATTAGGGCTTGCTCTTGGGCTTATTGTTGTTGTTGTTGTTGTTGTTGTTGTGCTACTAAGGCTGCTTGATGGGCTTGATATTGTTGTTGTGTTGCTAAGGCTGCTTGTTGTGCTTGATGTTGTTGTTGTGCTAAGGCTACTTGTTTAGCTTGATGTTGTTATGTTGAGGTTGGTTGTTGTGTTGTTACTTGTTGTTGTTGTTGTGCTAACGCTGCTTTTTGATAAGCTTTTTGTAAGGAAAAGGAATGTGTTTGTAATGTGGGATCAGGTGGTTGTTGAGACATCTGTTGAGTATTATGGATATTAATGTTTTGAGTGGGTAATGGATTGGTGATGAAGTGTTGGGGATTCCCTTGGTTTAGCATTCCTTGTATGATGATAGAATGAGGTAGAGGAATGTATGTTTTAGATCCTATTTGATTTGGTATAGCAAAGGGGACTGTGGGAAAAGATGAGGATGGTTCCATTAGATTATGTGATGGAAATGGAACACTAGGACCTTGAGTTCAGTGGTTGAAAATATTTCCTTGTCCCATGTTTTAAGTATTTCCCTGTGTTAGTGATGTATTACCTTTGTTGACATGATTAGTTACCAAGGGATTGCTTTGAGATGGGTTGATAATGGATGGTGTGGATGTATTTTTTGAAACCAATGGCATGGATGAACCCATTGGAGGGTTGGGTAAGGATGTCCCCATTTGCTTCAAGGGTTGACTCTATGGTATGGTATTGGTATGCCCTTGAATGTTGTTTTGAGATACTTGATCTATACTGCTTTGTGTGATGGTAGGAACACTTGTGGTACTCATGGATGTGGATGAAGAAGGATGCCCTCAATATTTTGAAGTTGTGGTTGAGTAATGAAGTCAAGAGGTGTGTATATCTATTTAGGTTCTTCACGAATGATAGGAGCACCAAAGCTAGGCATCCAAGTGGTTGTATTAGATGGAGGATTGGTTTCAAGTGTTCCCACAAGTGTACTAATTTCAAATGAAATCGCATGTCCAATCTCTTTAGCAAGGCTTGTTGTAATACTGGGAATGTAGGTTTGATTTAGCTCTAGTGATGGATTTATGAAACCTTGTGTTAAATTTTGTTCCACAAACGCCGGGGAGATAGGAGCTACACTTTCAAAGGCTTGATGTTCCATAATTTCCTCCCTACTGATTTCAAATGGGTTTTTTTGTGACATCTTCTATTTCATATGGTCCTAATGGGGATGAAGGATATTGTGATGGTGTAACTTGACATCTCATATAAAATTCTAAAGGATTTAGATCACTTGAGGTGAATGTAACTTTGGCTTTCTCCATGATCTCTTGTGTTGTGATCTAGTGTTTACCATAATTTTTGTGTCACCTATGGGAGTGTTATGTTGATATTTTTGATGTTTGAACTCTCTAGTTGACTCAAATCTAGGTAAAAGAGATACTCTAAGTCTTTTGGGAGCAATGATGATAGTGGGGGCTGTAAAGATGGGTGATGTGGAGAGTGATATTTGCAAACATTTTGGAGCAACACTTTTGACTTTTTCTTGATGTTTTGATGTTAGGATAAAGGATATTTATGATGTTTATAAACTTGTAAATCTTTAGGGTAGACTCATGACCTTCAAGATGAACTAGTTCAAAGATGATAAATAACTTGTCTAAATGCATGGAAAATGATGCATTTCTCATACAAAATAGAAAAGTTAGATGGTTGGTTTGATTTGATGTTTAAGTCACAAAGTGTTGGTGTTCTCCAAATTTGGAAAGGTTGGATGAAGTGAAAGATAAATTTTGATGAAGGGGTGAGTGAGATGTTTGACCCAATGTTGACTTTAAAGTGACCCTTTGTTTTGATAAGACCAAGGTAGTGAGAATGATGCTAGACCTCTAAAATGTTTAAATCCTAAAGACTCAATGTTGATTTAGATGAGAGGATGGATAGGGATAATTAGACTTGTTCGGATCCTCATAGCTTGAGTATAAGAGTTTCTTAACAAGCGGCAGTGATTGCAATAAAGTATTGAGGCCCACTTCCTACCAAGCTATGAAATACGGTACCTACGTTTGCAATGATGGGATGGATATCTTCCCCTATGGATTTTGATTGTTTGATGGATCATTTAGAGGAGTTCAGTATCATGAAAAGGACTAGGATTTTGACTCCAAAAGAATGCATATAGTTCTGGATTGTTTATTGAAATGTGTCTGTAAAAGTTTGCTACCAACTTATCTCTATTCTTGTGATGTTTTAAAAGACGTTTCTTGAGAGTTTTTGGACTAAGATTCCTAAGTCTAAAATGATGACCTATAGACTTTATTTTAGAGATCCTAACTTTATGTGAGATCATATAAAATAGTTCAATTTTATGGAAGAAAGGAAGATATTTATTTCCATGCAGGTGGTGGTAATGTGGGCCTTCCAGCCTCAATATCAGCTTGTTCTTCTTCATCTATAATGGTTGTTGCATTTATCCATTGGGTATTTGTTTCTTTTTTTTCAAAAGTGAAGCTTCTCAAACTACTAATGAGATTGGTTTGTTCTCTGTTAATGAGTTCAAAATTTGGTTGAATTATAGCACTTGGTAGATTAGGTTGTTCAATGAGAGAAATCGGTCTCCAAATAGTTGTTGTGCAGTTTTCACACACACGCCCCACTGAAAGTAGGGACCCTCTTTGCTTTTCTTTGCTTTTCGTTTGTTTTTCTTGTAGGGTCCTGACTTCATCCCCCTAAGGGATAAGTCTCTTGGTCTATGTCTTGAATCACCCATGTGTGTTGATGAACTTTCTCTTTGGGGTTCCCTCTTGCAATTTGATGGTCATGAGTCAATCCTTAGAAGTCACCTTTAAAGTCCAAAATTGTGAAAATGGGAAAAATCCTAAGTTAAAGGTGAATTTAAGGTTTTTCTTGGGCTTTGGGTATTTCCTCTCTGGGCGGAAATCTTTGATTTCTGTCAGTAACTCAGATGTCTAAGGGTTATTGCTTAATGTTACATTTCGGGGATTTTAGCACTTCGTAGAATTCCATGCCTGATCCAAAATTCTTTGAACTTCTGTGGGTCTCCAAAATCCCTTACTTCCGTCATTCCCTCAGATCCCCGAAGTCGGTCTTAAGCGGTCATTTCGCTTCATTTATGCTTGTTGTACGAAACTTGGAGCTTGTATTTAATGGATTTTTGAGAGATTTTATGTTAGCAAGTTGGTGTTATTTCTCTCACATTGAATTTGAGAGAGATTGGTCTTGGGAGTTGCGTGTGACCTTGATTTCTAGAGTGGTGAATTGTGGGTTTTCACAACATTTCCTTGGCTTCATTTGCATTTGCAGAGAACTTGAAGCTTGCTACCAATAGTTTCCTTCCTAAATTTTTCTTTTCCAATGGTATGTACATGATGCCTTTGCTCTTGATTAATGCGTATGTGTGGTTTTGGGGTGTTGTGTGCATTCTATGCTTGGGTTTCTAAGTTTTTTGGAGGTCTGCGATTAAACTAGGTTCTTCCCCTTTTCATTTCGATACCTCCCCTAAGCATTGAGGTTGTAACCATTTATTGAATTGACCTTACCAGTCATTCCTAGATTTGGCCTTCAAATTTGTCCTATACGTAATGGCGATTTGGTTCAATCGATCTAGGGTTCCTTGCATTTGATGAATCGATGATCTGAGTGAGTTTGAGCTGCTATTTCCCATTTGTATTTGATAGTCACTTACTTTTGAGGGCCTTGGAAGTGTTTAGTATGGTCTAATTAAATGACTAAGCGAATCGAAGTTGGGACTATTTATCCATGGCAGAACCCTAGGGTTATGATCTTTGAATTTCTTTCTAGTACCAATCAAATTGTGCTTGAATGAATTACAAGTATAGACCATGAATGAGTGATTTGAAGTGAATAAAATTTGAGCCAAAATCCCCAAATTTGTGATCATTCAATCAATTTGGGAAAAACTGTGAAAAATCGAGACCTTCAGAGATTTTAGGTATCTTGTGGAATTCCTGCATCCTCGAAAATCTTCAAATTTCCATCGTCTTGTTGTTTACCCGAGAATGCATTTGAATGCGAAAGTCATGTTGACTTCACAAATTTCTGTCCCAGATGGAAATCCCTGAACTTTCTAAAATTGAGGAAATAGTAGAAATGGATGAATTGAGATTGTATGATTTTTGTATTTTATGATTGGTTTGAATGATTAAAGGTTAGATATTTCCATTTCTTGAGCTATAATGATGATCAAATGATGTTAGGGTGATAGCTTTGATTTCCTTTCTGATTTCTGCCTGGCCATGAAATCCCCTAAATTTCCTCCCTAGCTTGATTTCTACGAAAGAGTGAAAATCTTGAGATTTTTAAAGAATCGTGTTTGTAAGATTTTAAGGGATTTTGATTATTTTTTGGGCTTATTTAGATGATAAATATGTTATTTATGATGAGATAACCTTAACTCTTATGTTGTAATGGATAGGGATTGTATTTTTTGTTGAGTGTAGGCTGAATCAAACAAGGCTATTGCTAGCAAGGGAAAGAGAAAAGGAATGGATCATAATGTTGAGGTACCTCCCATTTCAGAGGTTGAAAAGATCAAGTTGGATACAAAGAGCAAGGCTCATGATATTAAACTTCTCTCCATTTGGTCAGAGGTGACTGACACTAATGTGGGCAGGTGGGAATATGAAGAATTCAAGACAAGGATGGCATTGACTAACCCTTCTGTGTTGGTGAGGAGAATGAGAGACTTTGGGTTGGATCATGTGGTCAATTTCCCTTCCACAATATAGTGTTATGAGCTTGTTTTGGAGTGTGCTTAGAATTATGATCAAGGTACACAGAGAGTGATTAGTCCACAAGGCAGAGTACTTGCAATTTTTTTTCCCTGTCTCAGTGTCCCAAACATTTGACATGCTAGATAGGTCTCATGTGGCACAATTTGATATTGATATAGCCAAGAAATATTACGAGCAGGATACAAAAAAGGCTCTAGAGATTATCAATACATGGCTAGAGAAACCTAAGACATACATTTCTAGATTTCCAAAATAGTTGTTCAAAGCTAAATTAAAACTAGACTACTATGATGCAATCACCCTTCTTAGTAGATTGATGGGTCTTAAGAGTGTAGGGATGTTTGAGAATTGGATTTTTATTTGATAGTGAGAATGGAACATGGTACAGACTACCTATGGGTAGGAATAATCAGTAGGATGATTCATGAGAAATTGTGTAACGTTTTGCAGACCAAGACTTTCACTATGACATCTTACTTGGTCTATGCCCTGGCAAGGTTCCATCCATAAAAGGGATTGAGCACTCGAGGGATCTTTGGCCAAGATGTGATCTATGAGGTCTACCACCAGTTGTAGTTGGATGTTTCTAGCTATAGAAGGGTAAATGATGCATTTACCATGTACATCACAAGAATGCTCCAAGGTGCAGAGCATGGTAGGATTTCTGATGCTGCCAAGGAATTGATTCAAAAGTATGGGGCATAGTTTATATAGTTTCCCACATTTTCCTACATCAGGATTGATAGTTGTCAAAGAGCTCCATACATATTACTGAGGTATCCTACTGATCACATCATTCTTTTGGAGGTTACCAGGAAAATTTCTTCCTTTGATGCAATTGTGAAGAAGGATATGCACAAAACTGGCTTTGGCAATGAGTTCCCATTAAGGATTGAAGGTAATGAAGCTTTCCCTTCCTTAGCCACAACACAATTTTTTGAAGAAGAGATGGGCACCTTCGGATTATCCTTGCATACTAAGAGGCCTAGATTTGATAGAACAGGTGTGGCAGAAAAGAAAGCCAACAAAGAATTTAGACATAAGGATAATCTTGAAGATTATTGGGCCAATTGCAAATTGATCAAATTGATGATGATGGAGAAGTGATACATCTCCATGACTATGAATCAGTTAAGGATAAGCTAATAGGTGAAATTGATTGGATGGAAGAACAAAAAATAGAATTAGAACAATTCAATGCTCATCTAATCAAATATACTAAGTTGTGGATCAAGCACAAGATTTGGGAGTTAGATACTCAAGGGAAATAGTATACTTATGACTTGATGGGAAGCTTGGAGTCTCAATCTACTTTTGAGGATGAGCAAGACCAAAAAAGGAAAGGAAAAGGTGGGCTCCCCTTTTAAAATTAAGATCAAAGGTGGTCAAACAGAGACTGGAGAAGAAAAGAAAAGAAGGCCAGAGGCAAAGAAGAGAAAAATTGCTTCCAAGCAGAAGAAATCCGCTCAAGAAGAGGTACATGAAGAAGAAGGAAAGAAGGGTGATTCCCCTGTGCCTAAGAGGAGAAGAGTAACAAGAACATCAAGGAAGAAAAATTAGCCTCCAAAGGGAAATCATGAGACAGGACCAGAGCTAGTTAATGTTAAGAGTTCTGGAGAAAAAACACATGTTTATACTCAGAGATCAAGAACTCCATCCCCTAAGACAGGTTTGGTAAAAGAAGGTGCTCCCATGATTCCCTCTGTTACATAGCAACAAGATTATACTTTTTCCTCTCCTTGGATTTAGGAAGTGCATAGTGAAGAAAAAGAGTCGACAGATGCAACTGTTGAAGATATCCATCAAGGTGAAGACATAGAAGAGTTCAAGGATGGAGATCTTCACAATGCAGAGGTAGAGATTGATAGGATTTTGTAATCCTCTTTGGTGTCATATGAAGATTCACCAGTAAAGGAAACATGAGATAAATCCCTAGAGAAAGAAGAGATGCATGAAAGAACTCCCTCTCCAACTCATGAGGTGACAAAGATACATGACAAGGAGGAGAATGAGAATCCAAAGGAGTATAAGGAGAATGATAAAGGAAAAGAAGATAAAGGTGAAGAAGTTCCTACAATGCAGGATTCAAATATTGACTCCTCCATTGATCAATCAGAAAAGGATAAGTAAGGTGAGCAATAGTTAGGTATTTCTACTCCTGGTTGGCTCGATGAGGAATTAAAAGGTAGGAAAGTATTTGTAGATGATACTCCTCTGAGTTGGGATGGTTTACTGGCTAATATTGGAAAATGTAAAACAAAGAAGAAGGCCAAAACTATTTTTTGGGTTGATAGGGATAAATCCAACAACAGGGTGATTCATATTGCTACTCCTACAACAGATACAAGTAAGGATGTGATAACTCCTCAAGTTTATAGCATTGAAACAATAAATTTGGGGCCTACGTCTAGAAGGAAAGAAGTAGATGAGTTCAAGGGGTCTGCTGCTATAATTTTGCAAAGATTGGATAAAGAAGTGCAGGATAAGGAGACATTGAAGAAAGAAAATGCAGAGTTAAAGAAACATTTTCAAAATATCATGAGGCCCTTGCAGTTTATCAACTAGGTTATTTCTCCATCATCAATAGGCAGTTTATTACCTATGGAGACAATTAGTGAGCTTGAAAAGATGAAAACTTCTACAAAGGTTACGCATGAATGGTTACAAGGAGTAGGGCTTAGGGGAGATAGCCTGATGAAGGAAATTCTATCAACTTGTGGAGATGCACACAGATCAATTGAGTTGTTGCAGACTTTATTGGCACAAGATAAAGAGGATGTGGATCTTCTCCTACAGAAAACAAACACAATCATGGATTACTCTAAGGAAAAATTAGTAAGTGATGGAATCTTGCCTTCCTCAAAGGTTTGAGAACCTAGGGAGTGGTATGAGGCCTTGCAGATTAAGTGGAAGGTTCTGAAGAAAATTCATAAACAAGGTCAACAAATGGGAAATGCATTGATTTGAATTTATAGTAGATGCATATCATTCTTTGAGGTCATGACTGGGAGGAAGAAGTTTGCACCAAAAAATCTAAGCCTTGAACAACTTATAAATTGGTGGCATGAAGTTTATGCTCCAATTGATGATGGTCCAATCACAACCCACCATTTGGATTATGCATCTACCTATATTGTTGTTATGGAGAAATTTTAGGATCTTAAGGTAGAATGGGATAAGGTCATTAAGGAATCAAGACAAGACATTAAATCAATTGAAAGAAGATTTAAAATATTGATCACTCCACCACTAGTCGACTTAGAGATAATTTTTCTTATGGTGCAAGATAAATTGGGTCAAGATAAGGATAAAGGAATGGTTAATGAATGATTGCATCGAGATTGGTGCTTCCCATTTATCTAGGACCTTCTACACATTTCCTCCTCCGACCTCTACATAAATTGGAGCGATCTACATTGGAGATTCCAGGCCGACCTAGAATGAGCCCACATATTCAATGCAAGAAATGATTATTTTATTCAAGGAAGTTTATAGGCTGACATATTGTGGCCGACCTTATTGTAGCCCCAATTGTGCTAACCTAGTTTGAAAGAGGCTATAAATTGGGAATTTTCCCTCATTTGTGGGAGTTAGAGGATAGAAAAAACTAAGTGATAGTTGCAAGAGCTAGAATTAGGAGTTAGTACTTTCTAAAGCAAGTGTTGTTACACTGAATACTGGAATTGTTGCAAACATTGGGTGATTCAATATAAGTAAAGACATTGTGCTTTGGTGCTCTTTCTTGTAATGTTTTATCTTGCATGGTTCTTGTTATTTCATCTCTTTGAGATTGATTTGAGATTATTAGTTATATTTTAGAATTTAGGTTTAGAAGTGATGCAATGGTGTTTGTGATTTGATAGTTGAAGTGTTTGAGCAATCCTTGGTCCATACTTTTAGTAGTGTGTTGATTATAAGTTGTGTAAAGTTATCCTGGGCCTAATATTTGTGTGTTAAGCTCAATTGTGGGTATTATTCATTTCAGTTGCAGAATTGGGTTGATCTGAGTATATATGCTTCATGATCTAAAATCTTTAATACCTCAGAAGATTGCACTATTTCTGTGAAATTGTAGATTACATCTGGGTTAAGCAGGAATTTGTTCTGAAGGATTGATCCTCTTTAAGTGTTTATTCATTTGCATTGTTGGTCTTAGAATTTAGTTTAGTTTTAAAATATCTTTAAACCCTTTATCTTTTTCTATTTATTTGAAATCTGAGTTAGATTTAGAATTTCAAGTATCATTACATTGCAAAATTTGATAAGTTTGAAGATCCAATATTTGTTTGTAAGGTCCCTTTGTGATTACCATCATTTTCACATTTATCACTGAGTTGTTTTTGCATTGTCAAGACATGACATTAGAGACCTTAGGGTTATCTCTTAAGGCTTTCTGATAGAGATTTACCTTTCAAGAGATATAGGATATCATATTCTATCTGAGTTGTTGCTGTGCAGAAAAAACCACCAATAGATTGGCGCTAGAAGGAGGGATTGAATAAGCAAGCTAGATCATTTTATGTCTGCCATTTCTCCTAAAAGAATCTGAAGAAGAACAAAATCTACCCCAAGAGAAGAAGAGTTTCAAGAGTTGCAAGCTCCTACTAGGTTACGAAGGACCAGAAGAAGGGGAGAATCATCATCCACTTAGCCACTTCCATCATCTCCTTCATCCTAATCTTCATCAAGTCCATCTTCATTTGATTTTGAAGCCATCCCCATCTAGCAGCCTCAACTAGCCATAAATTAGACTTTACCACCCCCACCTCTACCAATGGATTTCCTTGCTAATAATCCATCTCCATTATCCTTCAATAATTATAATGTCATGCCAAAGAACCCAAAACATTTATGTTCCAAGTTCCATACTAATGATCCTAATAGGACTGTCAAGCAACACATCAAGAATTTTTAGACATGTCTTAGGGATAGGGGAATCAACAATGAGGATGTTTCATGTAGACTCTTTCCTTATTCCCTAGGAGAAGATGCATTTTATTGGTGTAATCATTTTCCTACTAGATCGATTCATAATGAATTGAGTTAGAAACTACCTTTTTGCAAAATTTCAAGATTCCCATCAATGCTAATGAGTTGTATCTGCAATTTACTAAGGTCAAGTGAGAGGTCAATGAGCCTAGAGGGTCCTTTAATAATATATTTCATTGGGAATATACTAGGTTGCAAGATCCTTATGTTGTAGATGATGCCACTACTTTAGAAGTATATTATAAGGGTCTTGATAGCCTGACAACCACCTTTCTCAAGTGGAGACCCAATCCTCCAACTACCTTACTTGGTGCATACATAGAGGCTATCAAGGTTAGCACAGATTTAGGACAACACTTATTTGGCCTTTTACCATCATTAGCACCCACTGCTCACCCTGGGAAAGTTCATGCTCTCAATCAGGCTCTTATCAATCATACTCCTATTATGAATCCAATACCTCAACTGCCTCTGGTTCCCCATCCAGGTCCTCCTATAAATCAAGTCCCACCAATGGAAAACTATCCTCAACAAAGTGTTAATCAACCCATTCATCCACAACCACAAGTTGGTTTCCCCACTTATTTGCAGAACTCTAAAGTATTGAACTAGTCATTGAGCACCGGTGCAACAACAAGATATTCTCAAAACAATGTGAACCAGGTTCCATATAGTAATCCTGACAAGGAGAGGTTGGATGAATTGACTAAAAAAGTGAAGAATTTGAACATGGAGGTCACTTATCTAGGAAATCAAAATAGTCAACTCCAAGCTGCTGAAAGGAGTATGTAGTCTAATCACAATACAAAAAATCGGGAGCCTCAACAAGGATAGAACTTTGACATAGGAAAACACTTTGAAAAAGGACAAAATTTTGAAAGAGGGCAATCCTCTAGACATAATTTTGTTAGAGGACAACAAGGTGGACAAGGATTTGATAGAAGAAAACCACCCAGGTAGAATAGAACCTAGAATAAGAGGCCAAACAATGGAGGTGTCCCTACCCCATTGGATTAGACAGATAATCAAGAAAAGCCTCCAAGTGGTGTGTATCTAGCAGAGGCTACTTTATTAGGTTGGGTAGGCTCCATAAAACAAGTAACCATTTTGAGTTAGATTGCCCTAAGTTCCAGAAAGATGAATCTATCTTTTAGTATGAGGTGGAGAATAATGCCAATAACCAGGAGTTAGTACCATCTACTCCTTATGACTCACCTATGTTGGTGCTAAATCATGCTCCTTTCCCACGAAGTGAGGAGAATGGACCTGAAGAAGAATCAAGGTAGTCTGAGGAGCAGGAAAATCAAGTGTGCAATGGAGATGAGATTACATAGTTTTTTAATGAAAATATTGAGAATGAAAATGGCCCTTTGGATGAAGAGGAAGCTAATGTTGAAGAGGTGTAGGTGTTCCAAATGCCAATCAAGAAATAAAATTTAAGAGATAGGCCAACCAGAGGTCCACAAGCTGGAGGACCTCTCACCACTTCCATCCCTCCAAACAATTTTACCATACCTCCTAATCCCAATGCCAGCAATAATCCAACATATCCACATGTGCATAAGCAATATCTATCAAATGAAGGACAATCACAAATTGGGATATCAAAAGGGAAGAGTGTAGATACTATCAAGGATAAGAGGGTGGAATTTCTCAGGGAGGCTCCTACAAACATGAGCATAGAGAAACTCGCTACATATGTTGTAGAGGAACTCAAGAAGCTAAAGGTAACTCTTTCTGCATTTGAATTATTGAGAGTCCTTGCTATTAGAAATGTAGTTTTCAGCACTTATAGTACAAATTCAATATCACAAGATAAAATATTTAGTGGGAATGCTAATAAAGTATCTAGTTCTCAAGTGTTAAAAGATCAGAGTCATGTTCAAACACAACCTAGAAAGAAATGGAAAGAAATGGATAAAATTCAAGTTGCTCAGGTTGATACCCCCTAATTGTATTCCAAGGTAGAACAAAAACTCCTTCATTCCATATTTCTATTTGTCTCTTTGGAAAAAAATTGCACAATTTTCTACTAGATTCAGGTGCTTCCATGAATGTGATTCCCTTTATTGTATGTAGATCCTTAGGCATTACCCTTGATGTCTCTCAAAAGAGAGCTACTCAACTAGACAAAACAAAAGTAAATGTAGTAGGAGAGCTAAACATGATTCCCATGCAAATTGCTTCAGACCCTAGAATTCAAGAAGTCATTAATATACAAGTAACAAACATACATAACACTTATGGTCTTATTTTGGGAAGAGACTTTACTAAGGCCTTAAATGAATATGTATCAACTGACTAGTCATATATGTGGCTTCCTTGGAAGGGAGTTCTGAATGAAATCGGGATAGAAAGAGAGCCTAGGATGACGTATGTAATCACATAATTCTAGAATACCTCTAATGAAATACTAATATCAGAAGTAAGCATGGGTAACTATGTGCTGGTAGCCCCTATTGAAGAGTCAAACATAAAAGAAATTCTTATGACCCATACCACACCCATCGATTTCACAACAGAATCTAGTAGTACTAAAGCTCTGGTGGAACCAATTGAAAATGATGATGATCCTGAAGATAACCAACTCAGTTTGCTGGACAATTTTCAAGAATTCATCCAAAATTGTATAGAAGATCATATTCACCTGGGTAGAGAAATGAATTTTGAAGAACTACTTTTACCCATTTGGTGTAGATTTCATAATGCCTCTCACTTAGAATTGGAATGCTACTTGTGCCATACAATAGTAGAATAGGTATAGAAATGCATTAACCCCACTCCAGCAGTCAGAATTAATATAAAGAATACTCAAGAGGATCCCAAAGGAAAGAGTGTGGTACATTCTAAAGAGCCCTCCAGTAGTAACAACACAAGATACAAGATGAAGAAATCCAGAGTTGTTGGTTGTTGGACACTAAGGTTTGATGGATCGAAATCAAAGCAAGGTGTTGGAGCAAGATTTGAGTTGATCATCCCTAAAGGTAAAACTTTATTTTCTGCTCACAAACTTCAATTTCATTATACCAACAATGTAGTTGAATATGAGGCTTTGATTCATGGGTTGCTTATGGCACTGAGGAAGAAAGTTAACATTTTGCAAGTATTTGGGGACTCTGAGTTAGTGGCTAAGTAGGTTAGAAAGCAATACTCATGCCATGATAGATGAATGACCAATTATAGGCATAGAGTATGTGATCCTATTGAGGGATTTGATGCCTTTAATATTCAGTTGATACCTTGTAGAAAAAATCAAACAACATACTCTCTGGCTTAGGTAGCTAGTACCCTGTAGCCTTTGTCCCTTTCTGGTTTGAAGAAGTTCACTATGAAGTTGACTCCAGTACCTTAGGTACCTAAAACTGTGACTAACTTTTAGGTGTTTGAAGATGATAAGCATATCATGGATTTTATCACGAGCTCTGATGTGTTCACTGTGCAGATCATTGATGAAGCAGAGCCTCAAGAAGTAGATATAGACCTAGAAGGGGTCATCAATTTGAAGACTAATACTATTCCAAGGGGAATGGTAAAACTAGAGAGGATTTTTGATCTTGATAGAATAAAAGATCAAGAGCAAGATGCAAAGAAGGAGTCCATCAGTAGTCAATGTGAAACATACAACATGGGGACTCAAGATGATATCAAGAATGTCTTTACTAGTAAAGTGTGTACTCTAGAGGAGAGAAAAGGAATCATTGACACTTGGCATACATATAAAGATGTGATAGCCTGGAGTTACAAAGACCTGAAGACATATGGCAACTTAATTATTACACACACCAACCCTTTCAAGCCAAATGTCAAACCATTTAGGCAAAGGAAAAGACTGATTAATGCTCTGCTAGAGCCAATCATTCAAAAGGAGGTGCAAAAGCTACTTTCAGCTCGTATCATATTCCTAGTAAGACATTCAATGTGGGTAGAAAATTTGGTTCCAGTAAGAAAGAAAATTGGAGAGATTAGACTATGTGTATATTTTAGGAACCTTAACCAGGCATCAGAAAAAGATAATTATCCAGTTCCTTCATTGGATGAAGTGCTTCAGATTGTCAATGGATCTCAAATGATATCTTTTCGAGATGGCTACTCTAGATATAACAAGGTCATGGTGCAATATGAGGATAGACATAAAAACTAACTTTACCACCAAGTGGGGTGCTTTTGCTTACAGGATAATTCCTTTTGGACTGATCAATACTAGAGCCACATTCCAGACATTACCTTTAGGGACATAATTGGTAAGTGCATAATCATTTACATGGATGATTTGATAGTCTTTAACAAGAAGAGAGGTTATCACATAGTAGACTTGTGCAAAGTGTTTCAAATGTGTAGAGAATTTGGCATTTCACTATGTGCAGGATCATCATGGAAAAAAAAGGAACTTAAGTGGGAAAAAAAATCAGAAAAATCAGAGTTAGGCAACTTGACGTAAAAATTTGAATAATTTATCTATGTTATTTCAAAAATATGTAAGAATAGAATTTGTAGAAAATTGAATGTAGTTTCTAAACTACTAGGTTTTAAAAAAAAAAAAATCTATTTGGTGAAAATTTGAAATTTCAATGCAGTAGTACTTAAATTTTAGGGAAAAAATAAGAAGTAGGTGTCTGTCTGACCACCCTAACAATAATAAAATGATAATATGTTTTTATAATATTCTAGATATAAGTAGAGGACTCATGTCCTCATGTGATGCATATTTTTTTGTAATTTTTTTCCAAGTAAATAATTAATTATGATTTTTTTATTACAGCTTTTAAAAAATATAAAAAACTTGCATGTCTAACCACCTTAACTTGGTCAAAACTTCATGAAAATATATATATTTTTTTTAATCCTATTATCATGTGAAGCATATAATGTGACGCATGTTTTGGATTCAAAAAATGTGATACCGTTTGAAAGCTATAGATTTTTTTCAATCAGTCTATCAATTAGGACTTTAGTCGTAATTTCAATAGAAAATGAATAATAATTACTTATTAATTAAAAGTAAAGCATAATTTATATTGGTGGAAAGCTGAAAATATCCTTTAAAAACCCTTTTTGTTTCATCAATTTTGGGTAAAAAAAAGTTGTTAGCCACATACCCATCATATTGCCACTTTTTGGCCCATCATGATCCTGCACATACCCTTAATCCAAAAATATGTATCTTTGGAGTTACTGAAGGAAAACTATTGGGACACATTATCTTAGAAAGAGGAATTACTATTGATCCTAAAAGAGTGGAAGCTATACTAAAGATTCAACGACCTACTAGTAAGAAGGAAATGAAATCATTATTTGGAAAAATTAACTTCATAAGGAAGTTCATCACTGGATTTACAGAAATAGTCAAGCCATTGAATGCAATGTTGAAGCAAGAAGCTAAAGTTGAGTGAAGTGTAGAAACAAAAGAAGCATTTGCAGAAATTAAGAGAGCCATTGCTAAAGCTCCAGTATTTGTAAGTCCTGACTATGCCAAACCTTTTTACATATATTCATTTTCTTCTGACCACTCATGTGCTAGTATGTTGACCCAGAAGTTTGATCAAGGGAATGAGCAACCCATAGCATTTATGAGTGCTCCTTTAAAAAATGAAAAGTTAAGGTAATTGAGTGTGGAAAAGCAAGCCTATGCCTTAGTCAGAGCTATAAAGAAGTTCAGACAATATATTCTAAGGAATAAAGTCTTTGCAATAGTTCATGATCCCATAGTCAAGTTTTTGCTCATACAAAATGAATTGGGAGAACGTAGAGTGAAGTGGCTGACCATGTTACAAGAATACGAATTTGAGATTCATCCCATGAAGTTAGTAAGAGGAAAAGGGATAAATAAAACAATGGATAAAATTGGTCCTAACCTCATAGCTCAACACTACCACCTTGAAGATGTGTCCCTAGGATATTGGTATGATGATATTATATACTACCTATTGAACCAACAATGTCCTAAACATCTTAGTTCAGTGATAAGAAGAGATTTACGCTTGAAGAGTGATAGTTTTATGACGAAGGGAGTTGTATTGTATAAGAAAAACCATGAGGGTGTCTACTTAAGGTGCCTGGGAACGAAGGAAGCTGAAAGAGTGATGGAAAAATTTCATGATAGATATGGCACAGGCCATGGATCTGCACCCTCCACTACAAATCAGATTCTGAGGGCTGGTTGTTATTGGCCCACATTATTCAAAGATGCACATAATCATGTAAGAACTTTCCATGTGTGTTAGACCATAGCAAGTAGAGAGAAGTATGCAACTCTTCTACTTCAACCAGTCATAGAGGTAAAACTGTTTGCATAGTGGGGATTGGAATTCATTGGTCCAATTAATCCACCTTCTTCTACAAGCTACCAATAGATTCTCACTGTCACTGATTATTTCACTAGGTGGACTGAGTCTCTTGCATGCAAACAATGTACTTCTGAATTGGTAATCAATTCGATTGAATCAGGTATAATTAATCACTTTGGGTGTCCATTGGCTTTAGTTTGTGATAATGGTCCTGCATTTGCATCACTAAAATTTTCTAACTGGGCCTTTGACCATGGGATCATCATCAAGTTTTCATCAAATTATTACCCACAAGGAAATGGTTTGGCTGATTCTTCCGCTAAGAACCTTTTAATAGTCATTTGTAAGCTATTAGAGAATAATCCTAAGGATTGGCACACTCAACTTAGATTTTCTCTTTGGGCAGACAGTACTAGACTTAAGGCCTCTCTAGGAAATTCTCCCTATCACCTTGTGTATGGTCTAGAGACAATATTCTCGATCCATTTAAAGATCCCCACTCTATAGTTCATTAATGAATATTATGATGAAGGAGACAAGTGTGAAGCCCACTTGGTTGAATTGTTACACCTCTAAGAGAAAAGAGATGAAGCTTTAGAAAAGATTTCCAAACATCAGGGTGTAGTTAAGAGATGATTTGATAGGAGAGATGAGATGAAAGCCTTTAGAATCTCTGACTTGTTTCTGTACTAGGATAAAGCACATGACTGGAAAGGGGAGCATGGAAAATTTGACAAAATTTGGTTTGGCCCTTACCAAATTTCAAAGATTCTGGGAGATAATGCTTTTCACTTGAAGACTCTCACTGGAGAGGATATCCCACTACCTATCAATGGGCAGTATTTGAAGCATTACTTCCAATCCTAAGCTATTTACATCTCTTTCCTTGTAAATAGTTAGATCAGGTTTCCTTTCTTTGTTCTTCATTTTCTTTGGTTAGGATAGGTTTCCTTTTTGCTTTGCTTTGTTTTGCTTGTTTTTTGCTTATGGTTGGTTTTGGTTTGGTTTTTTCTTTGCTCTTGTTTTGGGTTTTCTTGTTTTCTTCTAGGCTTGTTGCATCTACATGGAAATCATTATATTACCTGGGACTATTCTGAATATTTACTTTACAAACTATAATCATCCTTTTGGAGTCAGTTGGTGGAGTTTCTTTACTTTGATGTCACATGTGCTTGGAATAGATAGGTCAATCGATTAAGTTAAATCTAGAATGTATTTAGGTTTCTTATATTAATACATATTTTAAAAGATTCGAAGGTTGTATGCAGCCCTTGCTAAGTCCATTCAACTGAAAAATCTTATATTCTGCTTTACCGCTACTATGGTTCTCAACCTTGAGTGTGAGTTTCACTACTTACAAGGTGAAAGGGAAAGTATAAAATATCTTATCCAAATATCAAAAAGAAAAAATAAAAAAAATGAGAAAAGAGAATCTTTAAAATCAAAAGAAATATTCACCTTATCAGGAGTATCCTAGTATCTCTATTGGGGCTATGGATGCCTGGCTGGCTATAGATCTATGCTTGGGAGGACCACAATGATAACCTCATCGGGGCTATGGGCACCTAACTAGCAGCAAGGCTCTATACAAGATGCTTTTGGAGTTAGAATCCTTATGTAGCTCGATTAGAGTATGTTTGGTTCTTATTGCATTTAAGGAAAGGGAAATGAATACATGTGCACACACTTAGACCCTGGTACATGAAAGGTTTGCTTGCCTACGATCTCTAAAAATTCTTCTTATGGTTGACCTAATGTAAGGACTGAAACCAGAGATTCTAGGTTCTTGATTCCATTTTGTCCTTGAAATGCTCTAGAGCATTTCCCCAGCATGAGTCCCCATTTGTTGTGCAATTTTCGCACACACGCCCTGCTAAAAGTAGTGACCCTCTTTGTTTTGCTTTGCTTTTTGTTTGTTTTTCTTGTAGGGTCTTGACTTCATTCCCCTAAGGGATAAGTCTCTCAGTTTGTGTCTTGAATCAACCATGTGTGTTGATGAACTTACTCTTTGGGGTTCCCTCTTGCAATTTGATGGTCATGATTCAATCCTTAGAGGTCACCTTAAAATTCCAAAATTGTGAAAATGGGAAAAATTCTAAGTTAAAGGTGAATTTCAGGTTTTTCTTGGGTTTTGGGTATTTCCTCTCTGGGCGGAAATCTCTAATTTCTGTCAATGTCTCAGATGTCTGAAGGTTACTACTTAAAGTTACATTCCAGGGATTTCAACACTTCATGGAATTCCATGCCTGATGGAATTCTCTGAACTTCCTTGGGTCTCCAAAATCCCCAACTTTCGTCATTCCCTCAGATCCCTGAAGTTGGTCTTAAGCGATCATTTCACTTCATTTATGCATGTTGTATGAATCCTGCAACTTGCATTTAATAGAATTTTAAGAGATTTTATGTTAGCAAGTTGGTGTCATTTTCCTCACATCAAATTTGAGAGAGCTTGGTCCTCATAATTGCGTGTGAGCTTGATTTCTGGAGTTGCGAATTATTGGTCTTGAAATCATTTCCTTGGCTTCGTTTGCATCTATGGAGAACTTGAAGCTTGCTACCAATAGTTTCCTTCTTGAATTTTTCTTTGCCAATGGTATGTACATGATGTCTTTGCTCTTGATTAATGAGTATGTGTGGTTTTGGGGTGTTGTGTGCATTTTGTGCTTAGGTTTCTAAGATTTCTGTAGGTCTGCGATTAAACTAGGGTCTTTCCATTTTCATTTCGATACTTCCCCTTAGCATTGAGGTCGTAACCATTTATTGAATTGACAATACAAGTCATTCCTATATTTGGCCTTCAAATTTGATCCTGTACATAATGGAAATTTGGTGCAATCAATCTAGGGTTCCTTGCGTTTGATGAATCGATGATCTGAGTGAGTCTGAGCTGCTATTTCCCATTTGCATTTGATAATAACTTTCTTTTCAGGGCCTTGGAAATGTTTAGTATGGTCTAATTAAATGACTGATTGAATCGAAGCTGGGACTATTTTTCCATGGCGGTACCCTAAGGTTATGATCTTTGAATTTCTTGCTAGTACCAATCAAATTGTGCTTGAATGAATTACAAATCTAGACCATGAATGAGCGATTTTAAGTGAATAAAATTTGAGCCCAAATCCGCAAATTCATGATCATTCAATCAATTTGGGAAAAAATATGAAAAATCGAGACTTTCAGAGATTTTAGGTATCTCATGCTCCTGCACCCTCAAAAATATTTTAATTTCCATCACCTTGTCGTTTACTTAGGAATGCATTTGAATGCAAAATTCATGTTGACTTCACAAATTTCCGTCCCAAATGGAAATCCTTGAACTTTCTAAAATTGAGGAAATAGTAGAAATGAATGAATTGATATTGTATGATTTCGGTATTTTATGATTGGTTTGAATGATTAAAGGTTAGATATTGTCATTTCTTGAGCTATAATGATGATCAAATGATGTTAGGGTGATAGATTTTCTTTCCTTGTTGATTTGGGCTTATTTAGATGATAACTATGTTATTTATGATGGGCTAACCTTAACTCTTATGTTGTAATGGATAGTGATTGTAATTTTTGTTGAGTGTAGGCTGAATCAAGCAAGGATGTTGCTAGCAAGGGCAAGAGAAAAGGAATGGATCCTGATGTTGAGGGAGCTCCTATTTCAGAGGCTGAAAAGATCAAGTTGGATACAAAGAGCAAGGCTCCTGAGAGTAAACTTCTCTCCATTTGGTTAGAGGTTTCTGACACTAATGTGGGAAGGTGGGACTATGAAGAATTCAAGACAAGGATGGCATCAAGTTACCCTTTTTTGTTGGTGAGGAGAATGAGAGACTCTAGGTTGGCTCATGTGGTCGGTTTCCCTTCCGCAGTACAATTTTATGAGCTTGTTTTGGAATGTGCTCAACATTATGGTCAAGGTACATAGAGAGTGATTAGTCCATAGGGAAAAGTACTTGTAAACTTCCCCCCTGACTAATTTTCCCAAACATTTGACATGCCAGTTGGGTCTCATGTGGTGCAATTTGATAATTATATATCCAAGAAGTATTATGAGTAGGATACAAAAAAGGTTCTAGAGATTATCAATACTTGGATAGAGAAACCTAAGGAATACATTTGTATATTGCAAAAATAGTTGTTTAGAGATAAATTCAAACGAGACTACTATGATGAAATCAACCTTCTTAGTACAGTGATGGGTCTTAAGAGTGCAAGGATGTTTGAGAATTGGATGTTTTATTTGATAGTGAGAATGGAACAAGGTACAAACTACCATTGGGTAGGAATAATCAGTAGGATGCTTCATGAGAAATTTTGTAACGTTATGTAGACAAAGACTTTCACTATGACATCTTACTTGGTCTATGCCTTGACAAGGTTCCATCCATATAAGGGATTTAGCACTCGAGGGATCTTTGGCTAGGATGTGATCAATGAATTCTACCCCCAGTTGTAGTTGGATAGTTCTAGCTATAGAAGGTTAAATGATGCATTTACCATGTACATCATAAGATTGCTCTAGGGTGCAGAGCATGTAAGGATTTCTAATGCTGCCAAGGAATTGATTAAGAAGTATGGGGCATGGTTTAAACAGTTTCCCACATTTTCCTAAATCAGGATTGATGGTTGTCAAAGAGCTCCATACAGATTACCAAGGTATCATACTGATCAGATCATTCTTTTGGAGGTTACCAGGAAATTTTTTTCCTTTGATGAAATTATGAAGAAGGATATGCACAAAACTGGTTTTGGCAATGAGTTCCCATTAAGGATTGGAGGTAATGAGGCTTTCCTTTCCTTAGCCACAACACACTTTTCTGAAGAAGAGTTTCGAACCTTCGGCTTATCCTTGCATACTAAGAGGCCTATATTTGTTAGAATAGGTGTGGCAAAAAAGAAAGCCAACAAAGAATTTAGACATAAGGATAATCTTGAAGATTATTGAGCCAACTGCAAAGATGATATTGATGCTATAAAGAAGAAGTTTTCTAGATTGCCTACCAATTTGATTAGATTGTATAGCATCAAGGCCATCCCAGATCAAATTGGTGATGATCGAGAAGTGATGAAGCTCCATGAATATAAATCAGTTAAGGATAAGCCAATAGGTGAAATTGATTGGATGGAAGAATAAAAAATAGAATTGGAACAAATCGATGCCCCTGTGATCAAATATACTAAGTTGTGCATCAAGGACAAGATTTGGGAGTTAGATACACAAGGGAAACAATATACTTATGACTTGATGGGAAGCTTGGAGTCTCAGTCTACTTCTAAGGATGAGCATGACCCAAAAGGTAGGGAAAAGGTGGGATCCCCCTTTAAAATTAAGATCAAAGGTGGTTAAACAGAGACTGGAGAAGAAAAGAAAAGAAGACCCAAGGCGAAGAAGAGAAACACTACTTCCAAGGAGAAGAAATCTGCTCAAGAAGAGGAACATGAAGAAGAAGTAAAGAAGGGTGATTCCCTTGTGCCTAAGAGGATATGAGTAATGAGAACATCAAGGAAGCAAAATGATCCTCCAAAGGGAAAGGATGAGATAGGACTAGAGCTGGTTAATGTTAACAGTTCTAGAGAGAAAACATAGGTTTATATTCAGAGATCAAGAATTACATCCCCTAAGATAGGTTTGGTAAAAGAAGGTGCTCCCATGATTCCCTCTGTTACACAAAAAAAAGAGGATACTTCTACCTCTCCTCTAATTTAGGAAGTGCATAGTGAAGAAAAAGAGCCGAAAAATGCAGTTGTTGAAGATATACACCAAGGTGAAGACACAAAATAACTCAACGATGGAGATCTTCACAATGTGGAGGTAGAGATTGATAGGATTTTGCAATCCTCTTTGGTGTCATATGAAGATTCACTAGTCAACGAAATAGGAGAGAAATCCCTAGAGAAAGAAGTGATGCATGAAAGAACTTCCTCTCCAACTCATGAGGTGACAGAGATATATGACATGGAGGAGAGTGAGAATCTAGAGGAGTTTAAGGAGATTGATAAAGGAAAAGAAGATAAAGGTGGAGAATTTCCTGCAATGCAGGATTCAAATATTGACTCCTCCATTGATCAATCAGAAAAGGATAAACAAGTTGAGCAACAGTCAGGTATTTCTACTCTTGGTTGGATCGATGATCAATTAAAAGGTAGGCAAGTAGTTGCAGATGATACTCTTCTGAGTTGGGATTATTTACTGGATAATATTGGAAAAGGTAAAACAAAGAAGAAGGCCAGAACTATTTTTTGGGTTGATAGGGATGAATCAAACAACATGGTGATTCATATTTCCACTCCTATAGTAGATAAGAGTAAGGATGAGGTAACAGCTCAAGATTATAGCATTCAAAAAATAAATTTGGGGCCTACCTCAAGAAGGCAAGAAGTAGATGAGTTCAAGGGGTCTACTGCTATAATTTTGCAAAGATTGGATAAAGAAGTGCAAGCTAAGGAGAGATTGAAGAAAGAAAATGTAGAGTTAAAAAAACATCTACAAATCTCATGAGGCCCTTGCAGTCTATCAGCTAGGTTGGTTCGTCTCTATCAATAGGCAATTTATTACCTATGGAGATAATTAGTGAGCTTGAAAAGATGAAAACTTCTACGCAGGCTACACATGAATGGTTACAAGGAGTAGGGCTTAGGGGAGATAGCCTGATTAAGGAAATTCTATCATTTTTTGGACATACACATAGATCATTTGAGTGGTTGCGGGATTTATTGACACAATATAAAGAGGATTTGGATCTTCTCCTATAGAAAACAAAGACAATCATTGATTACTCTGAGGAAAGATTAGTAAGTGATGGAATATTTCCTTCCTCAAAGGTTTGAGAACCTTGGGAGTGGTATGAGGCCTTGCAGATTAAGTGGAAGGTTGTGAAGAAAATTCATAAAAAGGTTCAACATATGGGAAATAAATTGAATGGCATTTATAGTAAATGCATATCATTCTTTGAGGTCATGACTAGGAGGAAGAAGTTTGAACCAAAAAATTTGAGCCTTGAACAACTAAGAAACTCGTGGCATGAAGTTTATGCTCCAATTGATGATGGTCCAATCACAACCCACCATTTCGATGATGCATCTACCTATATTGTTGTTATGGAGAAATTTTAGGATCTCAAGGTAGAATGGGATAAGGTCATTAAGGAATCAAGGGAAGAGATTAAATCAATTGAAAGAAGATTTAAAATATTGATCACTCCACCACTAGCTGACTTAGAGAAGATTTTTCTTATGGTGCAAGGTAAATTGGGTCAAGATAAGGATAAAGGACTGGTTAATGAATGGTTGCATCGAGATTGGTGCTTCCCATTTATCTAGGACCTTCTACACATTTCCTCCTTCGACCTTTACATGCATTGGAGCGATCTACATTGGAGATTCCAGGGCAACCTGGAAAGAGCCCACATATTTAATGCAAGAAATGATTATTTTATTCAAGGAATTTTCTAGGCCGACATATTGTGGCTGACCTTTTTGTATCCCTAATTGAGCTGACCTAGTTTGAAAGAGGCTATAAATTGGGCATTTTGGCTCATTTGTGGGAGTTAGAGGATAGAAAAAACTAAGTGATAGTTACAAGAGCTAGAAGTAGGAGTTAGTATTTTCTGAAACAAGCACTATTACACTGAATACTGGGATTGTTGAAAACATTAGGTGATTCAATATAAGTAAATACATTGTTCTTTGGTGCTCTTTCTTGTATTATTTTATCTTGCATGGTTCTTGTTATTTCATCTCTTAGAGATTGCTTTGAGATTATTAGTTATATGTTAGAATTTAGGGTTAGAAGTGATACAATGGTGTTTGTGATTTGATTGTGGAAGTGTTTGAGAAAATCATTCGTCCATACTTTTATCAGCTTTCTAATTGTAAGTTGCTTTGTAAAGTTATCCTAGGCCTAATATTCATGTGCTAAGTTCAATTGTGGGTATTATTCATTTCAATTGCAAAATTGGGTTGATATAAGTATATGCTTCATGATCTAAAAATCATTAATACCTCAGAAGATTACACTGTTTCTGTGAAATTGTAGATTACATCTAGGTTAAGTAGGAATTGGTTTTGAAGGATTGGTCAACTTTAAGTGTTTAATCATTTGTATTGTTGGTCTTAGAATTTAGTTTATTTTTAAAATCTCTTTAAACCCTTTATCCTTTGTTATTTCTTTGAAACCTGAGTTAGATTTAAAATTTCAAGTATCATTCCATTGCAAAATATGATAAGTTTGAAGATCCAGTATTTGTTTGTAAGGCCCCTTTGTGATTAACAATATTTTCACATTTATCACTGAGTTGTTTTTGCATTGTCAAGACCTAACATTAGAGACCTTGGGGTTATCTCTTAAGGCTTGCTGATAGAGATTTACCTTTGAAGAGAGATATGATAGCATATTTTTTCTAAGTTGTTGCTATGCAAAAAACACCATCAACAAATTGGCACTAGAAGGAGGGCTTGAATAAGCAAGCTGGATCATTTTTTGTCTGCCATTTCTCTTGAAAGATTTTGAAGAAGAACTAGATCCAGCGCAGGAGAAGAAGAGTTTCAAGAGTTTCAAGCTCCTACTAGGTCACGAAGGACCAGAAGAAGGGGAGAATCATCATCCACTCAGCCACTTCCATCATCTCCTTCATCCTCATCTTCATCAAGTCCATCTGATTCTGATTCTGAAGCCATCCCCATCCAACATCATCAACCAATGATAAATCATCCTTTATCACCCCCACCTCCACCAATGGCTTTCCTTGCTAATAATCCATCTCCATTATCCCTCAATAATTATAATGTCATTCCAAAGAACCCATAACATTAATGTTCCAAGTTCCATACTAATGATCCTAATAGGACTACAGAGGAACACATCAGGATTTTTCAGACATGTCTTAGGGATAGGGGAATCAACCATGAGGATGTTTCATGTAGAATCTTTCCTTATTCCCTAGGAGAAGATGAATTTTATTGGTACAATCATTTTCCTACTAGATCGATTCATAATTGGATTGAGTTAGAAACTGATTTTTTGCAAAAGTTCAAGATTCCCATAAGTGCTAATGAGTTGTATCTACAATTTACTAAAGTCAAGAGAGAGGTTAATGAGCCTATAGGGTACTTTAATAATAGATTTCATCAAGAATATACTAGGTTGCAAGCTCCTTATGTTGTAGATGATGCCACTACTTTAGAATTCTATTATGAGGGTCTTGATAGCTTGACAACCACCTTTCTCAAGTGGAGACCCAATCATCCAACTACCTTACTTGGTGCATACACAGAGTTTTTCAAGGTTAGAATAGATTTAAGACAACACATATCTGGCCCTTTACCATCATTAGGACCCATTGCTCACCCTGGGAAAGTGTGAGCTCTCAATTAGGCTCTTACCAATCATACTCCTATTATGAATCCAATTCCTCAACTACCTTTGTTTCCCCATCTAGGTCCTCCTATAAATCAAGTCCCACCAATGGAAAATTATCCTCAACAAATTTTTAATCATCCCATTCATCCATAACCATAGGCTAGTTTCCCCACTTATTTGCAGAACTCTAAAGTATTGAATGAGTCATTGAGCACTAGTGCAACAACATGATATCCTCAAAATAATGTGAAGCAGGTTTCGTATAGTAATCCTAACAAGGAGAGGTTGGATGAATTGACTGAACAAGTGAAGAAGTGAAACATGGAGGTAACTTATCTAAGAAATTAGAATAGTCAACTCTAAGCTGCTCAAAGGAGTATGCAGTCTGACCACAATAGAGAAAATTGAGAGCCTCAACAAGGACAAAACTTTGATAGAGGACAACACTTTGACATAGGACAAAATTTTGAAAGAGGGAAATCCTTTAGCCAGAATTTCGATAGAGGACAACAAGGTGGACAAGGATTTGATAGAAGACAACCACCTAGGCAGAATAGAACCTGGAATATGAGGCCAAACAATGGTGTCCCTACCCCATTGGATCAGCCAACTAATCAAGAAAATCCTCCAAGTGGTGTGTATCTAGCAGAGGCTACTTTACCAGGTTGGTGTAGGCTCCATAAGACAAGTCCACATTTTGAGTTAGACTGCCATGAGTTCTAGAGAGCTGGATATATCTTTCAATATGAGGTGGAGAATAATGCCAATAACCAAGAGTTAGTACCATCTACTCCTTATGACTCACTTGTGCTAGTGCTAAATCATCCTCCTTTCCCACAAAGTGAGGAGAATGGACTTGAAGAAGAATCAAGTCAGTCAGAGGAGGAGGTAGATCAAGTGTGCAATGGAGAAGAGATTACACAATTGTTTAATCAAAATCCTAAGAATTATAATGGCCCTTTGGATGAAGAGGAAGCTAATGTTGAAGAGGTGTAGGTGTTCAAAAGGCCAATCAAAAAATATGATATAAGAGATGGGCCAACCAGAGGTGCACAAGCTGGAGGACCTTTCACCACTTCCATCCCTCCAAACAATTTTACCATACCTCTTGATCCAAATGCCATCAATAATCCAACATATCCACATGTTCCTAAGAAATATATGTCAAACGAAGGATAGGCACAATTTGGGACATCAAAAGGGAAGAGTGTAGATACCAACAAGGATAAGGTGGTGGAATTTCTCAGGGAGGCTCCTGCTAACATGAGCATAGAGCAGTTCTATACATATGTTGTAGAGGAACTCAAGAAGCTAAAGGTAAGTCTTTCTACATTTGAATTACTGAGAGTCCTTGCTATTATAAATGTAGTTTTGGGCACTTATAGTACAAATTCAATATCACAAGATAAAATCATTAGTGAGACTGCTAATAAAATATCTAGATCTCTAGTGTTAAAAGATCAGAGTCAAGTTCAAACACAACCTAGAAACAAAGGGAAAGAAAAGGATAAATGTCAAGTTACTCAGGTTGATACCCCCCTAACTTTATTCCAAGGTAGAACCAAATCTCCTCCATTCTTGATTTTTTTCATCTCTTTCGAAAGAATTTGCACAATTGTTTGCTAGATTCAAGTGCTTCCATGAATGTGATGAACTTTGTTGTCTGTAGAGGCTTAGGAATTACCCCTATTTCTCTCAAAAGAAAGTTACTCAACTAGAAAAAATAGAAGTAAATGTAGAAGGAGAGCTAAACATGATTCCCATGCAAATTGCTTCAGACCCTAGAATTCAACAAGTCATTAGTATATAGGTAGCAAACATACCTGACACTTATGGTCTTATTTTGGGAAGAGACTTTACTAAGGCCTTAAATGGAAATGTATCAACTGATCAGTCACATATGTGGCTTCCTTGGAAGGGAGTGCCAAATCAAATCAGGATAGAAAGAGAGCCTAGGATGAAGTATGTAATAAAAAAATACCAGAATACTTCGAATGAAATACTAATATCAGAAGTAAACATGGGTAACTATGTGTTGGCATCCCCTATTGAAGAGATAGATACAGAAGAAATTTTTATGCTGCATACCACACCCATGGATTTCATAGCAAAATCTAGTAGTACTGGAGCTCTGGTGGAACCAGTTGAAAATGATGATGAGCCTAATGATAACCAACTCAGTTTGCTAGACAATTTTCAATAATTCATCCAAAAGTGTATAGAAGATCAGATTCACCTGGGTAGAGATATGAATTTTGAAGAGCTACTTTTACCTAGTTGGTGTAGATTTCATAATTCCTCACTTAGAATTGGAATGCTGCTTGTGTTGGAAAACAATACAACAGGTACAAAAATTCATTAACCCCACTCCAATAATTAGAATTAATATACAAAATACTCAAGAGGATCCGAAAGGAAAGAGTGTGGTACATTTTGAAGAGCCCTCTAGTAGTAACAACACAAGAGACAAGATGAAGAAATCCAGAGTTGCTAGTTGTTGGACGCTAAGGTTTGATGGATCCAAATCAAACCAAGGTGTTGGAGAAGGATTTGAGCTAATCAAACCTAAAGGTAAAAATTTCTTTGTTGCTCATAGACTTCAATTTCATTGTACCAATAATGTAGCTAAATATGAGGCTTTGATTCATGGGTTTCTTATGGAACTGAGGAAGAGACTTAAGATTTTGCAAGTATTTTGGGACTCTGAGTTAGTGGTTAAGCAAGTTAGAAAGCAATACTCATGCCATGATAAATGAATGACCAATTATAGGCATAGAGTATGGGATCTTATTGAGGGATTTGATTTGTTTAATATTTAGTTGATACTTCACAGCAAAAATCAAACTGTAGACTCTTTGGATCGGGCAGCTAGTACCCTACAGCCTTTGTCCCTTTCTACATTGAAGAAGTTCACTGTGGAGTTGACTCTAGTACCTTTGGTACCTGATAATGTGACTAACTTTTAGGTGTTTGAAGATGATAAGTATATCCTGGATTTTATCGCGAGCTCTGATTTGTTCACTGTGCAGATCATTGAATAAGCAGAGCCTCAGGAAGCAGAGATGGACCTAGAAGGGGTGATCAATTTGAAGACTTATACTATTCCAAGGGGAATGGTATAGCTAGATAGTATTTTTTATCTTTGTAGAATAAAAGATCAAGAGCAAGATGCTAAGGAGTCCATCAGTAGTCAATGTGAAACATACAACATGGGGATTCAAGATGATATCAAGAATGTCTTTATTGGTAAAGTGTGTACTCTAGAGGAGAGAAAAGGAATCATTGACACCTTGCATACATATCAAGATGTGAGAGCCTAGAGTTACAAAGACCTAAAGACATATGGCACTTCAATTATTATACACACCATCCCTCTCAAGCCAAATGTCAAACCATTCAAGCAAAGGAAAAGACCGATTAATGCTCTACTGGAGCCAGTCATTCAAAAGGACGTGCAAAAGCTATTTTCAGCTCGTATCATATTCCCAGTAAGAAATTCAATGTGGGTAGAAAATTTGGTTCCATTAAGAAAGAAAAATGGAGAGATTAGACTGTGTGTAGATTTTAGGAACCTTAACTGGACATGAGAAAAAAGATAATTATCCAGTTCCTTCATTGGACGAAGTGCTTCAGATGGTTAATGGATCTCAAATGATGTCTTTTCTAGATGGGTACGCTAGATATAACTAGGTCATGTTGCAATATGAGGATACACAAAAAATTGCGTTTACCACCAAGTGGGGTACTTTCACTTACAGGAGAATGCCTTTTGGACTGATCAATGTTGGAGCCACATTCCAGAGAGCCATGGACATTTCCTTTAGGGACATAATTGGTAAGTGCATAATCATTTGCATGGATGATTTGACAGTATTTTCCAAGAAGATAGGTGATCACATAGAAAAATTGTGTAAAGTGTTTCAAAGGTGTAGAGAATTTGTCATTTCACTTAATCCAAAGAAATGTGTCTTTGGAGTTATTAAAGGAAAACTGTTGGGACACATTATCTCAGAAAGAGGAATTGCAATTGATCCTGAAAGAGTAGAAGCTATACTAAAGATTCAGCCACCTTATAGTAAGAAGGAAATGAAATCATTCTTTTGAAAAATTAACTTTGTAAGAAAGTTCATAACTAGATTTGCAGAAATAGTCAAGCCATTGAATGCAAAGTTGAAGCAAGAAGCTAAAGTTGAGTGGAGTGTAGAAGAAAAATAAGCATTTGTAGAAATTAAGAGAGCCATTACTGAAGCTCCAGTATTGGTAAGTCCTGACTATGCCAAACCTTTTTACATATACTCATTTACTTCCAACCACTCCTGTGATGGTATGTTGACCCAAAAGTCTGATAAAGGGAATGAGCACCCCATAGCATTTATGAGTGCACCTTTAAAAGATGTAGAGTTAAGGTACCCGAGTGTGGAAAAGTAGGCCTATGCCTTAGTCAGAGCTGTAAAGAAGTTCAAACATTATATTCTAATGAATAAAGTCTTTGCAATAGTTTCTGATCGCACAGTCAAGCTTTTGCTCATGCAAAATTAACTAGGAGAATGCAAAGTGAAGTGGGTGACCATGTTGCAGGAATACGACTTTGAGATTCAAAACATGAAGTTAGTAAGAGGACAAGGGATAACTAAAGCAATGGCCAAAATGGGTCCTAACCTCACAACTCACCACAACCACCTTCAAGATGTGTCCCTAGACGATTGGTATGATGATATTATATCCTACCTGTTGAACCAACAATTTCCTAAACATCTTAATTCGGTGCAAAGGAGAGATTTAAGTTTGAAGAGTGATAGTTTTATGATGAAGGGAGTTGTCTTGTATAAGAAAAATGATGAGTGTGTCTACTTAAGGTTCCTGGGAAAGGAGGAAGCTAAAAGAGTGATGGAAGAATTTCATGATAGATATGGAACAAGCCATGGATCTACACCCTCCACTGAAAATCAGATTCTAAGTGCTAGTTATTATTGGACCACATTGTTCAAAGATGCACATAATCACATAAGAACCCGCCATGTGTGTCAGACCGCAACAAGCAGAGAGAAGTATGCAACTCTTCCACTTCAACTAGTCATAGATGTAAAACCATTTGCACAGTGGGGATTGGACTTCATTGGTCCAATTAATCCACCTTATTTTGTAGGCAATAGGTACATTCTCATTATCATTGATTATTTCACTAGGTGGACTGAGGCTCTTGCATGAAAACAATGTACTTCTGAAGTGGTAATCAATTTGATTGAATCATGTATAATTAATTGCTTTGGGTGTCCATTGGCTTTAGTTTGTTATAATTTTCCTACATTTGCATCACTGAAATTTTCTAACTAGGCCTTTGACCATGGGATCATCATCAAGTTTGCATATAATTATTACCCACAAGGAAATGGTTTGGTTGAGTCTTCCAATAAGAACCTTTTAATAGTAATCCTTAAGCTATTAGAGAAGAATCCTAAGGATTGGCACACTCAACTTAGATTTTCTCTTTGGGTAGACCATACTAGACTTAAGGCCTCTCTAGAAACTTCTCCCTATCACCTTGTGTATGGTCTAGAGCCAGTATTCTCGATCCATTTAAAGATCCCCACTCTATATTTCATTAATGAATATTATGATGAAGGGGACAAGCGTGAAGCCTACGTGGCTGAACTATTACACCTTGAAGAGAAAAGAGATGAAGCTTTAGAAAACTTTACCAAACATCAGGGTGTAGTTAAGAGATTGTTTGATAGGAGAGCCAAGGTGAAAGCCTTTAGAATCTTTGACTTGGTTCTCTACTAGGATAAAGCACATGAATGGAAAGGGGAGCATGGAAAATTTGACAAACTTTGGCTCGGCCCTTACTAGATTTCAAAGATTCTAGGAGATAATTTTTTTTGCTTGAAGACTTTCACTAGAGAGGATATTCCACTACCTATCCATGGGAAGTATTTGAAGCATTACTTCCAATCCTGAGTTTTTTATAGCTCTTTTCTTGTAAATAGTTAGATTAGGTTTCCTTTCTTTGTTATGCTTTTTCTTTGGTTAGGATAGGTTTTCCTTTTTTCTTTTCTTTTTTTGCTTGTTTTTTTCTTCTGGTTGGTTTTGGTTTTCTTTTTTCTTTTCTCTTGATTTGGGTTTTCTTTTTTTCTTATGGTCTTGTTGCATCTGCATGGAAATCATTATATTACCTGGGAATGTTATGAATATTTCCTTTACAAACTTTAATTATCCTTTTAGATTCAGTTGGTGGAGTTTCTTTACTTTGGTATCACATGCGCTTGGAATAGATGGGTCACTGGATTAAGTTAACTATGGAATGTATTTGGGTTTCTTATCTTCATACATATTTTAAAAGATTCCAAGGTTGTATGCAGTCCTTGCTAAGTCTAGTCTTGAGTGAAAAATCTTATATTCTACTTCAGTGCCACTATGGTTCTCAGCCCTGAGTGTGAGCTTCAATGCTTACAAGGTCAAAGCGAAAGTATAAAAGATCTTATCCGAATATCAAAAAGAAAAATTAAAAAAAGGAGAAAAGAGAATCTTGAAAATAAAAAGAAATATTCACCTTATCAAGAGTATCCTAGTATCTCTATCAGGGCTATGGACACTTTGCTGCCAATAGAACTATGCTTGGGAGGACCACAATGATAACCTCATTGGGGCTATGGATGCCTAATTGGCAGCGAGACTCTATCCAGGATGCTTTTGGAGTCAAAATCCTTATGTAGCTTGATTAGACTATGTTTGGTTCTTGTTGCATTTAAGGAAAGGGAAATGAATACATGTGCACACACTTAGACCCTAGTACAGGAAGGGCTTGCTTTCCTATGATCTCCTAAAATATGTTTATGGTTTACTTGATGTAGGGACTAAAACCAAAGATTTTGGGTTCTTGATTCCAGTTTTTCCTTGAAATTCTCTAGAGCATTTCCCAAGCATGAGTCACCATCTGTTGTAAAGTTTTCGTACACGCCCCACTAAAATTTGGGACCCTCTTTGTTTTTATTTTCTTTTCATTTTTTTTTTGTAGGGTCTTGAATTCATCCCCCTAAGTGATAAGTCTCTCAGTTTGTGTCTTGAATCACCCATGTGTGTTGATGAACTTGCTCTTTGGGGTTCCCTCTTGCAATTTGATGGTGATGATTCAATCCTTAGAAGTCTCCTTCAAAGTCCAAAATTGTGAAAATGGGAAAAATCCTAAGTTAAAGGTGATTTTTTTGTTTTTCTTGGGTTTCGGGTATTTCCTCTCTAGGCGGAAATCTCCAATTTTTGTTAGTGTCTCGGATGTCTGAGGGTTATTGCTTAATGTTACATTCTAGGGATTTCAACACTTCGCAGAATTATGTGCCTGATGGAATTCTCCGCACTTCCCTGGGTCTCCAAAATTCCTGACTTTCGTCATTCCCTTAGGTCCCCAAAGTCCGTCTTAAGTGGTCTTTTCACTTCATTTATGATTGTTGTATGAATCTTGCAACTTTCATTTAATGGAATTTTGAGAGATTTTATGTTAGCAAGTTGGTGTCATTTGTCTCACATCAAATTTGAGAGAGCTTTGTCCTAGGAGTTGCGTGTGAGCTTGATTTCTGGAGTGGTGAATTGTGGGTTTTGATGACATTTCCTTGGCTTCATTTGCATCTGCGGAGAACTTGAAGCTTGCTACCAATAGTTTCCTTCCTAAATTTTTCTTTTCCAATGGTATGTACATGATTCCTTTGCTTTTGGGGTGTTGTGTGCATTATATGCTTGGGTTTCTGATTTTTTTAGAGGTCTGCGATTAAACTAGGGTCTTCCACTTTTCATTTCAATACCTCCCTTGAGCACTGAGGTTGTAACCATTTATTGAATTGACAATACCAATCATTCCTAGATTTGGCCATTAAATTTGATCCTTTATGTAATGGCGATTTGGTGCAATCGATCTAGGGTTCCTTGTGTTTGATGAATTGATGATCTAAGTGAGTTTGAGTTGCTATTTCCCATTTTCATTTGATAGTCACTTGTTTTTGCGGGCCTTGGAAGTGTTTAGTATCGTCTAATTAAATGACTAAGTGAATCGAAGCTAGGACTATTTTTCCATGGCGAAACCCTAGGGTTATGATCTTTGAATTTCTTGCTAGTACAAATCGAATTGTGCTTGAATGAATTACAAGTTTAGTCTATGAATGAGTGATTTGAAGTGAATAAAATTTGAGCCCAAATCCCTAAATTTGTGATCATTCAGTCAATTTGGGAAAAACCTTGAAAAATTGAGACTTTAAGATATTTTAGGTATCTCGTGGAATTCTTGCACCCTCGGAAATCTCTGAATTTCCATCGCCTTGTCATTTACCCGGGAATGCATTTGAATGCGAAAGTCTTGTTGACTTTGCCAATTTTTGTCCTTGATGGAAATCCCTCAACTTTCTGAAATTGAGGAAATAGTAGAAATGGATGAATTCACATTGTATGATTTCAGTATTTTATGATTGGTTTGAATGATTAGAGGTTAGATATTGCCATTTCTCAACCTATAATGATGACCAAACAATGTAAGGGTGATAAATGTACTTTCCTCAATGATTTTTGCCTGGACATGAAATCCCCAAAATTTCCTCCCTGGCTTGATTTCTGTGAAAGAGTGAAAGCCTGAGATTTTTAAGGAATCAGGTTTGTAAGATTTTAAGGGATTTTGATTACTATTTGGGTTTATTTAGATGATAAATATGTTATTTATGATGGGATAACCTTAGCTCTTATGTTGTAATGGATAGTGATTGTAATTTTTGTTGAGTGCAAGCTGAATCAAGCAAAGTTGTTGGTAGCAAGGGCAAGAGCTAAGGAATGGATCCTGATGTTGAGGGAGCTCCCATTTCAAAGGTTGAAAAGATCAAGTTGTATACAAAGAGAAAGGATCCTGAGAGTAAACTTGTCTCCATTTGGTTAGAGGTGACTGACACTAATTTGGGAAGGTGGGACTATGAAGAATTCAAGACAAGGATGGCATTGAGTGACCCTTCTATGTTGGTGAGGAGAATGAGAGACTCTAGGTTGGCTCATGTGTCTGGTTTCCCTTCCATAGTACAATGTTATGAGGCTTTTTTGGAATGTGCTGAGCATTATAATCAAGGTACACAGAGAGTGATCAGTCCATAAGGTAGAGTACTTGCAAACTTTTCCCCTTGTCTCAATTGCCAAAACATTTGACATGCCAGATAGGTCTCATGTGGTGCAATTTGATATTGATATAGCCAAGAAGTATTATCAGCAGGATACAAACAAGGCTTTAGATATTATCAATACTTGGCTAGAGAAACCTAAGGAATACATTTCTAGATTGCCAAAATAGTTGTTTAGAGCTAAATTCAAACTAGACTACTATGATGCAATCACCCTTCTTAGTAGAGTGGTGGATCCTAAGAGTGCAGTGATGTTTGAGAATTGGATGTTTTATTTGATAGTGAGAATGGAACAAGGTAGAAACTACCATTAGGTAGGAATAATCTATAGGATGATTCATGAGAAATTATGTAACATTTTGTAGACCAAGACTTTTACTATGACATCTTACTTGGTCTATAACTTGGCAGGGTTTCATCCATATAAGGGATTGAGCAGTCAAGGGATCTTTGGCCAGGATGTGAGCTATGCAGTCTACCCCCAGCTGCAGTTGGATAGTTCTATCTATAGAAGGGTAAATGATGCATTTACCATGTACATCACAAGATTTCTCTAAGGTGCAGAGCATGTTAGGATTTTTGATGCTACCAAGGAATTGATTCAGAAGTATGGGGCATGGTTTATACAGTTTCCCACATTTTCCTACATCAGGATTGATGGTTGTCAAAGAGATCCATATAGATTACCTAGGTATCCTATTGATCACATCATTATTTTTGAAGTTACTAGGAAACTTTCTTCCTTTGATATAATTGTGAAGAACAATATGCATAAAACTAGTTTTGGAAATGAGTTCCCATTAAGGATTGGAGGTAATGAGTCTTGCCCATCCTTAGCCACAAGACACTTTTTTGATGAAAATATGGGCACCTTCGACTTATCCTTGCATACTAAGAGGCCTAGATTTGATAGAAAAAATGTGGTAGAAAAGAAAGCTAGCAAAGAATTTAGACATAAGGATGATCTTGAAGATTATTGGGCCAACTACAAAGATGAATTCAATGTTGTAAAGAAGAATTTTTCTAGATTTCCTACCAATTTGATTAGATTCTCTAGCATCAAGGCCATCCTAGATCAAATTGATGATGATGGAGAAGTGATACAGCTCCATGACTATGAATCAGTTAAGGATAAGCCAATAGGTGAAATTGATTGGATGGAGGAAGAAAAAATAGAATTGCAACAAATCAATACCCCTGTGTTCAAATATACTAAGTTGTGGATCAAGCACAAGACTTGGAGTCTCAGTCTACTTCTAAGAATGAGCGAGACCCAAAAGGAAAGGAAAAGGTGGTCAAATAGAGACTGGGGAAGAAAAGAAAAGAAGGCCCAAGGAAAACAAGACAAAAAGTGCTTCCAAGGAGAAGAAATATGCTCAAGAAGAGGAAGATGAAGAAAAAGGAAAGAAGGGTGATTCCCTTGTGCCTAAGAGGAGAAGAGTAATGAGAACGTCAAAGAAGAAAAATGAGCCTCCAAAGGGAAAGGATGAGACAGGACCAAAGTTGGTTAATGGTGAGAATTCTGGAGAGAAAACACAGGTTTATACTTGGAGATCAAGAAATCCATCCCCTAAGACAGGTTTGGTAAAATAAGGTGCCCCCATGATTCCTTATATTACATAGCAACAAGAGGATACTTTTTCCTCTCCTCTGATTCAGGAAGTGCATAGTGAAGAAAAAGAGTTGACAGATGCAGTTGTTGAAGATATCCATAAAGGTGAAGACACATAAGAATTCAAGGATGGATATCTTCACAATGCGGAGGTGGAGATTAATAGGATTTTGCAATCCTTTTTGGTGTCATATGAAGATTTACCAGTCAAGGAAACAAGAGATAAATCCCTAGAGAAAGAAGAGATTCATGAAAGAACTCCCTCTCCAACTATTCACTCCTCCATTGATCAATCAGAAAAGGATAAACAAGGTGAGAAATAATCAAGAATTTCTACTCCTGGTTCTCTTGATGAGGAATTAAAAGGCAAGAAAGTAGTTGTAGATGATACTCCTTTGAGTTGGGATGATTTACTGGCTAATATTGGAAAAGGTAAAACAAAGAAGAAGGCCAAAATTGTTTTTAGGGTTGATAGGGATGAATCAAATAGCAGGTTGATTCATATTGCCACTCCTACAGTAGATAGGAGTACAGATGAGATAACTCCTCAATATTATAGCATTGAAACAATAAATTTGGGGCCTACCTCTAGAAGGAAAGAAGTAGATGAGTTCAAGGGGTTTGCTGCTATAATTTTGCAAAGATTGGATAAACAGGTGCAGGCTAAGGAGAGATTGAAGAAAGAAAATGTAGAGTGAAAGAAACATCTACAAAATATCAAGAGGCCCTTGCAGTCTATCGGCCAAGTTGGTTCTTCTTCATTAGTAGGAAATTTATTACCTATGGAGACAATTTGTGAGCTTGAAAAGATGAAAACTTCTACAAAAGCTACACATGAATGGTTACAAGGAGTAGGGATTAGGGGAGACAACTTGATTATGGAAATTTTGTCAACTTGTGGAGATGCACACAGATCATTTGAATGGTTCCAGACTTTATTGTCACAAGATAAAGAGGATGTGGATCTTCTCCTATAGAAAACAAAGAAAATCATGGATTACGTTGAGGAAATATTAGTAAGTGATGGAATCTTGCCTTCCTAAAAGGTTTAAGAACCTTGTGAGTGCTATGAGGCCTTGAAGATTAAGCTGAAGGTTTTAAAGAAAATTCATAAACAGGGTCAACAAATGGGAAATACATTGAATGGAATTTACAGTAAATGCATATCAATCTTTGAGGTCATGACTGGGAGGAAGAAGTTTTCACCAAAACATCTGAGCCTTGAACAACTAAGAAAATGGTGGCATGACGTTTATGCTCCAGTTGATGATAGTCCAATCATAGCCCACCATTTGGATGATGCATCTACCTATATTTTTGTTATGGAGAAATTTTAGGATCTCAAGGTAGAATGGGATAAGGTCATTAAGGAATCAAGGGAAGAGATTAAATCAATTGAAAGAAGATTTAAAATATTGATCACTCCACCACTAGCCGACTTAGAGAATATTTTTCTTATGGTGTAAGATAAATTGGGTGAAGATAAGGATAAAGAACCGGTTAATGAATGATTGCATCGAGATTGGTACTTCCCATTTATCTAGGACCTTCTACACATTTCCTCCTCCGACCTCTACATGCATTGGAGCGAACTACATTGGAGAGTCCAGGCCGACCTGGAATGAGCCCACATATTTAATGCAAGAAATGATTATTTTATTCAAGGAAGTTTCTATGCCATCATATTGTGGCCGACCTTGTTGTAGCCCTAATTGGGCTGACCTATTTTGAAAGAGGCTATAAATTGGGCACTTTTCCTCATTTGTGGGAGGTAGAGGATAGAAAAAACTAAGTGATAGTTGCAAAAGCTAGAATTAGGAGTTAGTATTTTCTAAAGCAAGTGTTGTTACACTGAATACTAGAATTGTTGCAAACATTGGGTGATTCGATATAAGTAAAGACATTGTGCTTTGGTGCTCTTTCTTGTATTGTTTTATCTTGCATGGTTCTTGTTATTTCATCTCTTTGAGATTGCTTTGAGATTATTAGTTATATGTTAGAATTTAGGTTTAGAAGTGATGCAATGGTGTTTGTGATTTGATAGTTGAAGTGTTTGAGAAATCCTTGGTCCATAATTTTAGTATCTTGCCGATTGTAATTTGCTTTGTAAAGTTAGCTTGGGCATAATATTTATGTGCTAACTTCAATTGTGGGTATTATTCATTTCAATTGCAGAATTGGGTTGATCTGAGTATATGCTTCATGATCTAAAAATATTTAATACCTCAGAAGATTGTATTGTTTCTGTGAAATTTTAGATTACATCTAGGTTAAGTAGGAATTGGTTTTGAAGGATTGGTCCACTTTAAGTGTTTAATCATTTGCATTGTTGGTCTTACAATTTAGTTTAGTTTTAAAATCTCTTTAAACCCTTTATCTTTTGCTATTTCTTTGAAATCTGAGCTAGATTTAGAATTTCAAATATCATTACATTGCAAAATCTGATAAGTTTGAAGATCCATTATTTGTTTGTAAGGTCCCTTTGTGATTACCAACATTTTCACATTTATCACTGAGTTGTTTTTGCATTTTCAAGACCTTACATTAGAGACCTTGGGGTTATCTCTTGAGGCTTGCTAAGAGAGATTTACCTTTCAAGAGAGATAGGATATCATATTATGTTTGAGTTGTTGTTGTGCATAAAACACCATCAACAATAGTAATGTGAGGTTCATTTATCAATTTATCTTGCTTAATGAGTTTCTTTTACCATAATCACTTTTCTGGATTAATTTTTCAAACTAAATTTTTATCTCAAAAACATCATAACTTTACAAATGTCCATTTTGTGAGAATCATGATGTTGAAGCCATAATTTCCTATGTTGTCTTTGGAAAATATGGAGTTTGATATAAGTAAAGATATTTAGAAATCTCTAAGGATAGAATCCTTAGGACAAGGAACAATATCAATGATTTTTCAAGAGGTATCCATATTTAGGCCAAAGTGTTTAAATTTTTTGAGGAGGATAGTGCATGTTTTTGTTTTAATCGTTTTAGAACCAAGTTGTAGTGCCTCTTCATGAATCAACCTTTCATGATGTTTGATAAATGTTTTTTTGGGGTTGTTTAGTTTAAGTTGTTTGTTAAATATTGTTCTTAGTTAATTGGTTCATTAAATTAAATTATTAAGTAATTGTGCTGTAGAAAAAAGGCCCCTTTGCTTGACATGGGATTATTTCATTATAAAATGCACTTAATGAGGTCTTAATCTAGTGTTGTGAGGAATTTTATGTGTCCAGACTAGGTATTGGACCCTTGCAAATCAAATAACATTCTTTTAACGATGTCTTGTAAAGGTGTTGTAAAGTGTTGTAAGATACTTTCACACTCTTCTAGACTTAATGAACCCATTTCTCCATAATTCAACATTATAAAATGTGTTTAATAATATTATTACATCAATCTACAAGGTTCTTAACTTAAACTTAATGATAACTAGTGTTGTAATGTGTCCTGCATATTCACATTAGTTTTTGTGCCCTCGTAGGCTATGTGGACCTCATTTTAGTGTTGTAAAGAGTATTTAATCACACTTTCAAATTTATTTTTGTGTCCCAAGCCTTATTTTACATTTACATAATCACTAATATTCCCATATTAATCCATATTGTGCATCCCAAGGCTTAATTTGATCAAACACCTAACAAGGTTGCAGTTTTGACCTTATTTCCTTATTCCTTGGCATCTGAGATGTCAAAATAGCCCATGTGGGACCCATTCGCCATGCATGGTGAATCAGTTCCATCAAGGTGGGACCCATTCACCATGTGTGGCGAATGAGTCCCATTTGGCCTCATTTTGACCTTTGAGCGGGAAACAAAGTGAAATTTGAGTTTAATTTTACTTCATGTCAGCCTATGATGAGGTATTAACGGGATACTAAGGCACATGTGTGTATAAATATGTATTTTTCTCCTCATTTTATATCTCTTATCTATTTCTTATCTTTCATCACTCATTCATCCACCAATCTTTCATCTCAAGTCAAGCAACTTAAGGTTTTATCTTTGCAAGTCATTAGGAAAGCTTCTAAGGACATTCAACGACAAATTTTACATGTTATGTTACACACTTTCAAGAACAACATCATGGCAAGGAAATCTATTCCATTTTTTCATTTTTCATTATATTCTTTCATCATTTTTGTTTAATTACCTAAATGAGGTTTGACCAAGGAAAACCACCATGCCCTAACATTCAACATATCTCTCTCTTGTCTTGTATGTTTGTATATTTAGGTCTCTTGGAAGCCTGGAAATCATTGGAGATCAAGTTTCAAGGTTGCTAAAGTCTTCTCCCCATTCATCAAGTCAAAATATCAACAAAAATTCATTTTTAGACCCGTAAATTAGAGTTTTAGAAGTGGACACCTGTAGGGCATCAAAGTGCAGATCGGAAGCTTTAGAATCCACCTTTAAAATTTTAGAAATTCAAAAGTGGACTCATTTTCCATGGGTGGTGAATGAGTCCCACCCCAAGGTGAATTTTTGTATTTTTACATTTTTAGATACCCTTTTGTCATAAACGGGCTCCGGTACAGTTTGGTAGAACTGGGAGTGATTCACCCAGAATGGTGAATGAGTCCCACCAGACCTAAATTTCAGCATTAACAACATTTTAGAAGAAATTTCCAATCTCCTTCAAGGTTCCAGGTGCACATTTTCTATCTGATTCATTTATGTTGCAATTTTCCATTCATTTGTAGGTAATTTTTCATAACACAATGTGTTTTCAAACAAGTTGTTTTCCTTTAGTTTTTATTCATTAGTCAATCAATCTTATTAGTTTCATGCATTTAAACATTGCATCTAGGCATTTAGGCATTTTCCATCCATACCACATTAATCTTTGAGTGTAAAAATAAACATTTTTGGACACATCTTTCTCCTTTTAGGTGAAAAACCCTAGAAGTGTTAGAAAGAAAGTAGGTCCCAAAAATTTGTGTTTCATTTTGGTGAACCTACTATTTGAATCCCCTCTTTTCTAACTTTGGAGTCTATTAATCATCCGAGAGTTGCTTGCATTGCATCTTGCAGTAGTTAGCTTGCATTCTAGGGTTTCATTTTTGCATGAGTAAAAGTGCATGATAGGTTACATTTTTGCATCTTTAATCATTCAAAAATTCAAAAAAAATGCATTCTTCACTTAGGTCTGCATCTTAGCATTCTGAAAGCATCAACATCCCTTAATGTTTTTTGAAAATTGTGAAAAATGTCCATACTGGGACTCATTCACCACCTTGGGTGAATCAATCCATTCTAACCCCTAAAACAACATTTTATAGAACTCAAAATTTTTTTTTTAGGCTTTTGTTTGGTGCCTTAACTTGTATATATCAATTAGTTGCATTTCTGTAGCATACATTTCACTAGATCTCACTTAAATTAGCCCATTTCATGTTTTTTTTCATTTCACTTTTGCATTCACAACATTTCATTTTTAGAAAGTTGCATTGTGTAAATATAAAATTAGCTTACATAAAAACTAAAAATTTCATTTCCTTTTAAGTCATTGCATTTTACTTTCTTTCTTTTTCATCATAGGATGTTTTCTTTCAAGAGATGTGGCTTTGATTTCATTAATAGTAAATTGTATAAGTGCAACATTCCCTCTTATGAGTTCACTTTTGATTACCACAATGAGATAGGTACAATCCTCAATCTTACATTTCCCATTGGTGTGGATGGTAGTGTGGACAATAAAAAAGATCATACTTTCTCTTCTCCCAATACCTCTCCTATTAGTGACGAAGGTATATTGGTGCAAGAAGTCGCAAGCCTTGAGGGTCTTTAGTGTCCACTTCCTTATTCCCCTTTGGATGATGCTAGACAACAAGAACATGAGATCATAGACACATTCGTAAACATCACCTTACCAAGTCTCCATGATCATGACAATCAAACTTTCCCATCTCCTAATTTCCCTCCTCGATGTAAAGAGGATAGGTTGGTGTTAGAAGATATCCCTATTACAAATCATGAAACCCTTGATCCTCTCTTCCCTAATGCTCCTCCCATCTGGGAAAATCTATTTGACAATCATAATGGTCCTTCTCTTGATGCCTCTCCCACTTGTGATGAAGCTACCTTGCAAACCTCAAACTTGGATGAACACATTACAAGCTCTCCTAGTAGGATAGATAATGTGGAACAAGAGAATGTGACCTTAGAAACAACCACCAATCAAATACAATATTCCCCTAATCTCCCCACTATCAATAATCAAATGCATTCAACCATTAATAACTCCCTTAGTGGCGATGAAGTTATTTTGGATGAACCAAACCTTAATTGTCATGAACATGTGGTTTTTTGTTCTCCTAAGAACTCTCCTTATAGGGAGGATATTATGACCCAAGACAAAGATAATATCCCCTTCAAAGACAATGAAAATCCTCACTTGTTATGGGATGTTAACAATATTCAACCTCACTACAACCTTTACCCACCCTCGCATAAACTTCATCTTTCCAATAAACCTCACTAAACACTTTACCCACCTTCGCATCAGCTTCATCCTTCCAATAAACCTCACTACACCCTCTGCCTACCTCAAACTAATGTATTGCAACAACCAAGTTATAATACCATTGCTCATACATATAATACTCAAACTAATCTACAACAAGCGCAACCAATCCCACCCTCTTTACCTTTACCCAATCCGCCTAGCACTCATCGTTACATCCAACACACAAAGGAGTACAATCTTATTGAACAATTAAAGAATACTCCTACAAAGATTTCCCTTTGGGATTTACTTTAGAACTTGCCAAATTACAACAACATTCTTCAAACAGCCTTAAAACAAAACACAATTCCTCCTGGTACAACTCTGAATGATGTGGCAGCTCTCATCCACAAAAATAATCTTGACATTACCTCCATCAACATGAGCTCCCTCCTTTGGATTTGCGTAGAAAAAATGATTCCTTTATAATAATTGATCGATTCAATCGCAAAGGTATCAAACACACTCTCATAGATAATGGTTTTTCCCTTAATGTGTGTAGTGTGAGTCCCCTTGATCGATTACATGTTGATAGATCACAAATAATACCTGATTCTATCTCTATTCAAGGATTTGATAATATAACCAAGAAACCACTCGGTGTAATCACTTTGCCTATTATGGTTGGGGTGGTTACTTTGCAAACTCCTATTCATTTCATGCCCTATGATCTTTTGTACAATATTCTTTTAGGCAGACAATGGATTCATGAGATGAATGCAGTGCCTTCATCCCTTCATCATATAATGAAATATTTCTATAACAATAACATTTATCAAGTTGAATCAGATCCTGAGCCTAAAAGTTGCTTGCACCTTGAAAAAGGAGCTACAATTCCTTTGAGAACATTGATTCCAACATCCAACATAGATCCTCTTGAAATTGAACACAACAATGAGGGTTTGCCATCTAAATTATTCGGTGACGATTAGGGATCCTTAGAATTCACATCATCATTTATGGGTGAATACATAATCACACAAAAGAAATGTGAGACACAAGAAAAACCAAGCACCATGTCAACACAAAATTTGGATAACCCTTCAAAAGCATCTACCTCAAACACTTTAGACAACAAAGAAAACACCATAATAATGCTTGATGAACACAATAATGAACAACCATCTAATTCCAAAGCAATGAAGAAGCTTTATGGAAAAGGTTATGAACTCATTAAACACCAATGATATAATGGAAAAGGATGTGGTGCTCAGGAACAAGGTATCTACAACCCTATAGAGCTTAACACACAACAAACAACTCATGGTCTTGGCTATTGTCGTATGATCGAGATTTCGAAGCCCTCACTCAATATCAAACACCCCACACAACACACTCATAAATGCTCCTTAGTAACTATTTTTTTTTAAAATCATCCTTTACCAAACATACAACACACCCCTACAACTACACCTTCGCTTAAAGTCAATGTCGTCTCACAAAATATTCATGATTTGAATTTGTTAGATTTTGTATTCTCCTATGATAAAGATGACAAAATATCACAATCTACAGAGTCTTGCATAGGTATGACAACTAAGCAAGATGTATCTTTCACCCTAATCACACAACCACCTTTCCCTCTTGATCAAGAAGGTATCTTGTGAAGACTTCTCCACCATAACTTGATCACTCTCCCTCCCAGAACTTGGAAGAAATGTTATGACAAAACCTCATTCTGTGCATATCATAGAGTTCATGGACATTCCACTAATGAATGCAATGCTTTGAGTCATACAATCCAAAAAAAATGAGAGTTTGGTATGCTCCCCTATGTAGCGGCACCTAGTTCCTCTAATTTCCATTGATTTTCACTCTAGCATGCATCTCATCAACAATTTCAGCTCACTTTTGTCTTGCACTCAGTGGGGGAAAGGGATTTGTTAGCCTTGTCCTCGTATGTCACTTGTCATTGTCTCTTTTGACTAATCGTTAACCTTTCATGGGCATATTAGAGCAAGCTTCAAATGTGGATGACATGTCTTAAAATTGACTCGCTTGTGACATACTCTTTCTTCATGACACAGCTTATCAAAAACATATGACTTGGCATAGGGCTTTTTGAATAAGCTCTCATTGTCTCTTCTACTTTAAAGCAATTCCTCACAACCCAATTTTTTGTTGCAAGGTTCCAAGTGCACATTTTTAATCTAATTCATTTCTGTTGCAATTTTCCATTCATTTGTAGGTAATTTTGCATAACACAATGTGTTTTCAAACAAGTTGTTTTCCTTTAGTTTCTATTCATTAGTCAATCAATCTTATTAGTTTCTTGCATTTAAAAATTGCATCTAGGCATTTAGGAATTTTCCATCCATACCACATTAATCTTTGAGTGTAAACATAAGCATTTTTTGACCCATCTTTCTCCTTTTAGGTGAAAAACCCTAGAAGTGTTAGAATGAAAGTAGGTCCCAAAAATCTATGTTTCAGTAACAAGTATTTTAGTAATCAAATATAAAAAAGATTTATTAATAATTATAGTTGATAATAAATTAAAAAGTGTGGTAAAATATTAAATAAAATAAAATATTAAAATGAAAGGTGATAGTGGATAAATAGCAAAGTTATAGTGGAATTAGTAAATGATAACAAATTGGAGAATAAATAGAATATTATTTCAGTTATAAATTTAATGCCAATATATGGAATTTTTTGCATAGCAACATGCCACCATGATTAGTTATTTTAAAAAATTAGTATTTACTAAAAGAATAAAATTTTGCATGGAATCTTCAGTTTTGTCTATGGAAAAAAATGCTTTTGGGAGGTTTTAGAGTTTTATTAGATTTTAGGGATTTCAAAAAGGAGGGAGTTTTCCTTGGAAAATAATAATCCTCTTGCAGAATATTTTCAAGATTATTCATTTTGGGGGTTTCCGGGAAGAAGGAAAGGGAAACTGAGGAAGCAACATTGAAAGGCAGACGTGTAGGAAGTGTCACAATGCATGAGGAGAAGCGATCAGGAAATCAATAGAAGTGTAATGAGGAAATGTTCCTATGACCCAAAGGTGCAAGATAGGAGAAGCCAAGTTTTGGGGTTAGACTAAGAATGAAACAAAACCTCAAGCATTTCATGTGAGTATCTCAAACACCTTATTTAGATTCCTAATTTCTAATATTGTAGCCAAGTATAAATTAGACTGTTGAAGTGAAAGTATTTCTATAGGTGATTTAGATGTGTAATGACATGATATGATACTTAAATACCAAACTAAAATACTGATATGAAATGCTAAGAATGATGGACATTGGTGAATCGGCTCGATATTGAAGGGATCGTAATGTCCATGGTCGATGCTATAAGATTCACACCATGACTACATGTTGCCTAGTATAATAGTATCAAAATTTTAAGATACACCTGACTTCTCTTGAGATCTTTTGTGCTTTATTGCATTCCAAGAAATCTCGTTTCGAGCCTTTAAACATAGAACATGTGCGCAAGAATCCATCTTGTGTTATCTTGTCTTATTAACTCTTAGTTTTAATAGTTGCTCATGCTACTTCGCTTGCTTAAGAAATGAGTCCTTAAGCTAGATCTTTAATGAATTGTAGTATTTCTTGATCTGATAATAAACCTCTTGCAATCCTCTTTTTCCTATGATTATATACTAGTAGTGTCTCGATCGATGCTACATTCAAAGAGTATATACTCTTGCCAGTTAATGTTTTGGCTCATGCTATGTCGAGATAATTGAATCCTAGTCACAAAATATATAGAGTATTACGTTTACTGCTTCTTTTCTAACCAATTTGTAATCTATTGTGAATGGCTTTTCCATTCTCTTATCCTCAATCTAAGTGCAAGCTAATACATGTGAAAGTTAAACTTTTAGATCGAAATAATCCCATCATTGTCCCAAGGATTCGATTTGGCATGGGCCAAGAAGAGACTAGGGAAGGTTTAGAATCATACCTAGAGAATGGCTTGTTCCCAAACTACTGTCTTCATTCTTTGCTCTCATAAACTATATCTTAGTTTCCTTATTTTTTGAATATCGAAAGTCTTAAAAATTGTAAAGGCCTATTGATACATTCTATTCCATTGTATCATCTAATCATGGTTTAGTTAAATGAACTAGGAATGACATCCTTGTCCTAATAAATGATAGTATATCCTCATTTCATTAGAAGTGTCTCACCTTGAACATTTCAATCATTCGATTGGAATAGCTCTATTGTAAAGTGAGTATTGTCCTCTATGTGATAATAATAGAATTTAAAGGATGATAAATGCAATTTCCACCAACCATTGTAAAAGATGCAATAAAAATTATACGTATACACCCAAACATTCGAACAACATGAAAATGGAGGGTATGAAAATAGTGGGAAAATGTTTCATGGAGCCCCAACCTGACTTTATTGGAGTCTCAATATTGTACTCCTATATTTAAAATGGAGTTTCAAATAAGACTGAAATGATATTGCATAGTGATTCTCCTTTTTAAGATTATTAAGAACCTTGAGAGGGATTATACTATTAATCTTTCTAATCAATCTATAGAAATAATTATATTATTTTTCTTTAAAAATAATTGTAATTTCATAATTTATTTCTTGTCATAGGCTACATCAATTAGATTTACATAGTATGTCTGAAGTCAAGTCTCTTGCATAAGTAATGTAAAGCTGTTTTGAATGATTTAAATCTGGGAACCTTAGTGGATGATCCTATGATTTACATTTCTTGATAATCTATAAAGTTTCTTTCATTAAAATGTGTAAGAGAATCTTATGGTATTGTAAGATGAGGATCACTTATGATCGATATGTATGACATGTAAGAGTATGGTTATTAGAGAGTTACATAAGAATCTTGAACAATATTATTACAAGTTGAGAGATATCTTGAGCATTGAATCTAGGGACATAGGTATAATGGATTCTTACGACAAGCTATGATAGTTTTAAGAGAATATACTAAAATCTTAGAAGACTATAGAAAACTTAGGAATTGAAATTTCTACCAATCTAGATGCTAATTTTATCTATATGGTGTTTTGCATTCGGTTATTACATTTTAAGTATGATATTTGATGAATATATCGTATGTTAAAGCTTTTGATTATATATATATATGTATATCTCTTTTTATATATATAAAGATATATATATATATATATGTATATATGTATACACACACACACACATATATATACATATATACATACACACACACACACACACACACACACACACACACACACACACACACATATATATATATATCTGCATATACATGTATATCTACACACACACACACACATATGGGTATGTACATGATCATCATGGAAAAAAAAGGCCCTTAAGTGGCAAAAAATTTAGAAAAATCAGAGTTAGGAAACTTGACATAAAAATTTGAATAAGTTATCTATATTATTTCAAAAATATGTAAGAATAGAATTTGAAGCAAATTGAATGTAGTTTCTAAACTACTAGGATTTTTATTTTTTTTAATTATTTGGTGAAAATTTGAAATTTCAATGCATGGTACTTAAATTTCAGGGAAAAAATAAGAAGTAGGTGTTGTCTGACCACCCTAAGCACAATAAAATGATAATATTTTTTTATAATATTTTAGACATAAGTAGAGGACTCATGTCCGGATGTGATGAATATTTTTTTGTAATTTTTTCCCATGTAAATAATTAATTATGATTTCTTTATTACAACTTAAAAAATATATAAAAACTCGTATGTCTGACCACCTTAACTTGGTCAAAACTTCATGAAATTCAATTTTTCTTTTTTTAATCCTATAGTATGCGAAGCATAGAATGTGATGCATCTTTTGGATTCAAAAATGTGATACCGTTTGAAAGCTATAGATTTTTTTCAATTAGCCTATCAATCAGACTTTAGTCAGTAATTCAAATAGAAAATGAATAATAATTATTAATTAAATTCAAAGTAAAGCATAATTTGTATTGGTGGAAAGCTGAGAATCTTCTTTAAAAACCCTTTTCATTTCATCAATTTTGGGTTAAAAAAAAGTCGTCAGCCACATACCCTAGAAATACCCATCATATCACCACTTTTTGGCCCATCATGATCCTGCACATACCCATATATATATATATATGTATATGTATATATATGTTTGTATATGTATTTATATATTGTTATATTAATATTTGATATATTGAGTTGTAAATTGCATTTTGTTTTATATATATATGCATGTATATATGTATTGTGGATCTAGCAAAAGAATATTTTTGTCCATAAGATTGATTTATTAGGTAGAAAAGTAAATTTGATAATTTAGTAGGTTGAATTGTTTTACTTATAATTAGACAATTGAAAGATTTGTTAGAATGCTGATTTCTATTATAATTAGTTAATAGTTGAGTCATAAATTCACTATGTAAATTAGAATATTTTCTATTGTGGAAAGAATTTATTAAGTGAATTAGTGGCTAAGTTAATGAGTATCATGAGGTGTGGAAATAATGTATTTCATATGTGTATTGTTGTTGATTTTTTGTATTGAATATTGTGGTGGATTTTTGGTATTGGGGTGATTTCGGTAAGTGTTTAAGTGGGAGTCATTTGTTCTAGTTGTTAAGTTGGCTTCCAGAGACTTGGGAGGGAGTATTTTTCTTTCTTCTATTTGGTTCTTTTAATGGTTCCACTTTGAAAGTGGTTTTTTTGTTTTTTGCGTGTGTGCAAGAATGTTAATGCCTTGCATTATGTTTAGTATTTGTGATTGTGATATGTGTGTGAGGTGGTCCATGCCTTGCACCATGCATTCATTCTTGTGATTATGAAATGTGGGCGAGATGGTCAATTTCTTGCTCTGTGTGTGTAATTCTTGTGATTTTGTTATGTGTGCAAGATGGTTTTTACTTTGCTTATTGATGGGAAAGGTCGCTGATGTCACAACTTGCATCATTTAATTAATTCTTTTATCGAACCAAGTGTGTCTTAGAGCAATATGTGATAAGGATAATTGTCACAAATTACTTTTGGGGGTTTTCATTGTGAACAAGGACTTTAGGTATCATTTTGCCTACTTGAGGAGCTCTTGGGAGCTCTTCAGGAGCTTTCAGGAGCTAAATTGTAGCGACTGAATCCTAAGATTTAAATCTACTTTAACTTCTAATTTAAAATCCTATTGACTTAATTCTAACTTTATTGACTTCGATTTAGATCAATTTATGGAGACAATTAATGATTACTTCAATTCCTAATCTAAAACACGAAATTCCAAATTAATTATATTTTGCTTCAAAAGAAATCCACAACTTAATTGCTGGAAAGTAAATGCTAATTTAAGAGAATGAATGAATTGCAAGAAAATGATGATTATTCTAAAAAGAATAAAGACTAATCTCCATGAATAGATTTTGAACAGACTTCAACTCCATCTTTCCATAAATTCTTAACATTGTTTTAATGAAGCTTAACAAACAAACATTAATTCTAACCAATTCGATTATCATCTAAACCTAATTTATATAAGAAACCTGTTAACGATTCTAATGGTTCAATTCAACATTTCTAATAAACAAATCTAACCATTCTAACAATTCGATCTTAACCATAATAAATTGAAACTTTGAAACATAATTGTAAACAAAAGTAATTATCCAATTTTAACATTTACCAAGGTAGAAGATGATTTCAACGATTGAACAATTCAAAATCAATTTCTACTACAAATTTAATATTAATGAATTAGAAAATAACAACACTTAACAAAAATACCATAAGATTGTTCCAAAGGTTGAGCGGGCCCTGCTCTTCCCCAGGTAAGATCCTTCAACACAGTGAATTGATTAACTTCTTGCTTCCCTTCTCATTGATCAAAAGTAGAACGCAAAACAAAGTATTGCTTGTGATTATAGAAATTCTGATTGCAAATTATCTAACTCCTAACTAAGACCAAAATATAGATATTTATTAAATATCCTTATTAGCTTCTAACATGGCGTTAACTGCCAAAACTTAGGTGACCAACTATAGATTACAAAATGAAACTAAAAATAGAACTGAAGTGGACTAAGGAGGACTATGCTAGAACTACACCAGATTGGCACTGGAAGTAAAAGTTCCTCAACTAACTATGAATAAGTTGATTCAAACTTTGAGTGACTCATCATCCAGCAGGGCCTATCTATGGTTTAGTCATTCCTAATGATTAAATAGAGAGTTTAACCATCTCATCAATCTTTAAGATACCCTATTAAAAACCCTTATGAAAAGCACAACAATCATGGTAATAAAGATTAATGCAGCATAATCATCTCATCTAAAGTCATCATAAAGCAACGTATTTAACATAAGCAATTACTTCCAAAATATTTTCTAATTTAGTTAAACATAAAGTTAAATAAGAAAATATTTTAATCTATTGTCTACCACCAGTCATGTCAATTAGCTGATAACAACAAGTTTTTTTAAACATAAAAGCCTTAAATGAAAGTATTTTATATCTCCCATCACTTATTATGTAGGGTCTACTAGTTGTAAGTAGGGGGAGTGGCTCTCAATGGGAGCTGGCATCTAGAGAGATACTATCAGGATAACCCATTGGAAAGTTTCTTAATCCAGTGAAAACATACAAATTGAATTATGGGAATGGGTAGATTTCACATTAAACAAGATAATTGGATGCCTCACCCATGCCTATATTGCTCGTTTAGGCTAAGGATGGGTTGAGAAGGCTTGGTTGACAAGATCGACTTCCTTTTCCTCAAGAAGGGAATGTTGGTTCTGCATGTTTCACCCTATGGGGCCGACGTCTAGTGAGAGACCATCAGGATAATAGATGGGAGCCAGCGTCTAGTGAGAGACTATCAAGATAACCTATGCTAGGACCATGCACTGACGCTCTTCCCTATTGCATTCTAGCATTCCCTAGTTATGTGTTTCTCATTCTATTGTGTGGATGCCTCTAGAAGCGATGCATATGTTTATGTGTTGTTAATGTTGTTGCAATGTTGTGTTGGAGCTATGTTTAGTCTTGTATATGTTATCCCTCTTCTTTCTTGATCGTTGGTTTGTAATGGGACCTTATGTTATCTCTTAGCATGGGGATGGACCTTAGGGTTCCACATGGTTAGAAGGTTGGTGCTTTATGCTCCAATAGGCTTTCCTTGCTGCTTGTTTGTGTGCATGGAGGTTGTACCTTGTGTAGCAGTTTCCAGTTCATGTTCTTGCTCGTGAAGATAGTCTTCATGTTCATACTATGGACCTATATATTTGATGTACCATTTATTGTAATGTTGATTCAATCTTCCCAATAGTATTGGGGAAGCCTTTTGTACACAGTGTAATGATGTAACAATAATAATGTACTCTCATGTAATGAAATTTTTATATGTACTTGTTAGTTATTTATAAGCGATCTTTAATGATGTTGATTTGATGTCATGTTCTTGTTTATATTCGTGTTAGTAATGTTGTCATGGAACCTTAGAGGACTTAGCTTAGTTTATCAGTTATGTTGTATAATGTAGTTCATTCTTATTTCTTATAAATAAAAAAAAGTTCCATTATTGTTAGATGGTTGTGTTGTCCTTTGGGGTTCCTTGGTGGGGTGTTACACAAGTAGAGTGTTAAACTGACTCACAATCATTACAACCCTAGTTTTGAAATGGCTATATTTGTTGAGTCCCCACTCGGATTTCTCCAAACACAAAAAATGATGAACAATTAGATATTTGGAGATACTAGCTCCCACACAACACACACTTGTTGGGACCACCAAATCTCATAATACTTAAAATACAAAGATCAAAAGGATTTTTTTTGTTTCTATAATTGAATAGTACAAATGTGGGGTGGCTTCAAAATGACTGTTCTTGCACCAACATATATTAAGGATTTTTGGCTTCTAAACAAGGATTCGTAATAAGGGCTTCTTGTTTAGGGGGTGCAAAGATAAACTCCATCAAGAGGTCTCCCAACCCTTAGAACAAGGGATTTACGTATCATAAAGATATTGGGGGAGAACTATCATGTATCGCTTCCCATTGATCACAATTTTCATTACAACCACACATTTATATCGCAGTTTCGAAGAGCTTAACATTAGCTCATTACTGATTGGGTCATTCCCTCCTTTCAAAGTGAGGAGGTAGGCCCTCTAAAGGTGAACAATATAAAGGAAGTATGCCCATAGTTCAATCATCTTTTCTTACATGAACAAAGAGAGAAAACATGCCACACCTTTCTCTCACACTCATAATGGGGTTCAATTTTAATCCAAATTGAAAGATGTGGGTGATTTTCCAAAGTGTTAAGGAATGTTTATGTTTCTCCAGATTGCCAAATTGCATGAGATAATTGCATATGCATCCACTAACAATGTTGAAAATCGTAAAACATAGCAAACTGTTGTAAATTTTAACCCTTCAAAGAAGTGATGAGTTTTTTTAAAGCACCAAATGAAATATGAAGTTGTCTTGTTCAATTTTAAGCCCAAAGTAAAATGATGATGTGAGGGTTTAGTTTTTATCTTGTTTGAGCATTCTTTTTAAACCCAATGGAAATTTAGTGTGTGTCCTAAAGTAGAAATTAGAAAGCATAAAAGTTGGGTTATAATTGCCCCAAAGTGTCAAACGCTTGTTACAATCACAAAATTTAAAGATAAGAAAATGATTTCTTCACTTGAGCTTTATGTGTTTCAACCTGCAAAACCCTGTTAGTCTAATAACTAGAACATAGTCAGAGGCACATAAGGGATTAGATAATTCAAGGAAATTAAAGCACATGTTGAAAAAATGATCATAAAGTTTCTTACCCTGGTTGGGCATCTTTGAACATGATAGCATCATAGTTTGAAGTCTGTGTGTCTCTCTAGTGAAAATGGGCATCACTATGCAGTAGAAATAGAGAGCACAATAGTGTAAAGATTAGGCCCGATGTCATTGTTTATAGTAGAGTCACATTTTGAAATTTTGGGGCATCGGTTTGGTGAAGTCAGGCATCACCATTTGAACTTTTTGATACCTCTATATTAAGTTAGCATCGTTAGATTTATATCGGTTGTAGTGCATTTAATTAGTGTTGGTGTTTCAAATTGTAGCGACATCGCTATATGGTGGCACTCTTCAAAGCACATCACTATTTGTAGTTTGGGCATCATTGTATCCTGCAAAATAGAAAACAAACAAATTTTGAGCTTAAAAACTGGTTGAATTATTGGTTTTCCCTCCTAGCACCAGAATGTGAGATGAGAATTGTCATTGTGTGTTGATTACACTTAATCCATGATGAATTGATGCACAATTTACCCAAATAAACTTGCATCTACCAAACAAGATCATTCAAATTGAAAAGTTTACACTATGAATTTGATTGAAACTGAAAGCTATAAACTACAAAAAAAGTTAAATTCATACTTTAACCCATTTGAAACTTATCTTGTTTTGGAATTGGTGTCGTGTTGATGTGAAACGATGACCCTTTCCCAATCCTATGATTAGGGAGCCTATTTCAGTCAATTCTATGGAATTGATGAAACTGTTATGATAAATGGATGAAAACCTAGTTTATGCTAAATTAAACATGATGTAAGCTAAGTTAACATGATTTTATGCTAGAAATGAATTGATTATGTAATTTCTAAGATAATCTAAGCTAATTGTAATCTAAAATATGGAAACCCTAATTCATATACAAACTAAGATGGATGCATGGAAGCCATTCATGGATTCTCTAAGCTATTATGCAATTAGAAATAAACTAAAACAAGCTAAAAGTGAGTAAAAGATGAGTTTGGATGTACAAGTAAGTTCAACAACATAACTTTACAATTTAAAGATGGATCCATTTGTCTCCAAATAGTGCTTTATTTATAGGAGAGAAAATGAAAAATGGAGGGTTGAGATTAAAAATATTAATCAATAATCAAGGATGAAAGGAAGAAGATGCATGGATTATGGATTCTCATCAACAAATGAGAATGCATGATAGGATTTAATCAAGGGTTCACATGTGCTTCAAACAAACACAATTTTGACCTGCTCACAGAGGTCAAAGGTGACTTGTTCAAAAGGTTAAAGGTTAAAACTTGCTTAAGAAGCTAAGTGAAAATATCCCTTTCTCAAATGATGGAGGAATAAGAATATTCTTTCAGAATATTCATTTGGGTGAGGAAAAAGGTATTTTGCAAATTAAAAGAAAATTTTAATTGTGAAAAAATGAGATAAGGAATATTTCAAGGGAATATTCCCTTTTAGAAGAAAATTAGTTTAATTGCTTATTAAACAAGGTTTAATCATGTAATTAGGAGATTTGGAGGAACAAAGTGATATTTATTAAATAATTTAATAAATGGGGAGGAGAGAGAGATGAAATTATATTTAATTAAATAACTTAGGCTTATTTAATTAAATAAGAAAACTTAGGGAATTAAATTAAATATTTTGATTTATTTAATTTAATGAGATGAAATGTTAGCATGAAGGGGGATGAATTAACATATTTTTTATGAATTAGGTTAACGGAAGAAAATGATGCAATTAATTAAATAGGTAGGATAATTTAATCAATTAAGCGAAAAGAAGATGGGTTTAAAGAGGAAATGATGTTAGTAAATATTTTTTGAGTGTATGATGTTGTTTAGGACATGTTTCAGTGTCTATAGAAGGAATATTCCTCTCACTTCTAGCTCTTGCTACCTCACCGATTTAATTGAAAGGGTATGGGCTAGAATGGTGATGCATGATGGTTGTCAAATAAGAGATAACTAATAAGATTAAGTGGAAACATGGTAACTTTAGGAGGTGGTATCATTTTTTTTTAGGAAAAAGTTTTAAAAATTAGGAGCGATGCTTGAGGAATGCCATTGATTGTGTTTTAAATATGAAGGGATCGATGACCTAGATTCAACGTTGAGCGGTTGATTCTCAACTCGCTCATGCAAGCCTTCTTTGATCATTAATGACTACACGCTCCTACTATTCTACTTAATGTGGAACATTTGTTATTTTATCTCACCATGTGCAGTAATCTTGAGTTGAGAAATTGGTTTAGAGCTAGAGGAAAAGCGTGCGAGGTTGAGGAATTGTAATTGTAGTAATGTTGAAGTAATTATCTCGGGTAAGTTGGTTTTTATATGTGTCATGTTCCAATTATGCACTAAGTTGGCTTGTGAGTTTCACATTCCTAGGGTAGAAAGAGTTTTAATTTTCTACAATTGTCACTTGGTTTGGTAGAAAACTATGTGAGTTTGAGGATTTTTTCTTTGCAATTTCATTTTGATAGCACAAACCAATGATTTTTCTTGCAATTAAGGTTCACTAGTCCTTGTCACATCTCTTATGAGAATGACTAATCTAAATGAGTCTATTCATCCAGTCAGGATGTCTTGAAGACTTAGTTTGCTCAAGTCCTAGGACATTGCACCTAAAACTAAACTCGGCACACTAGGAGCTCCTGCAACACCAAAGGGTAGGAGGATTTTCCATAATAAAACTAAGAAGGGTGGTATCAGGAGCAATTACAACCTGAGAAGTAGAGTTGTTTGTTGTGACCAAAGAGAGTCTAGTGGGAAGTTGGCTAAGTCTTATGGGAAGAAGAAGAATAAGTACCACAAGGCTTATGATTCTTATATGGGGAGACACAACTCCCCCATGGAGGATTTAGCTGGCCCTTTGAGAAAAGAAGGAGATACTAACCTAGAGTACAACCTCTACCTTCTTACTCTGGTGGCACGAGAGGATTTTGATGATGGAGGGGTAGTAGCTTCTCCAATTTTGACAAGAACATGGAGCAGGCATGCATACCCTGATTTTGATAAATAAGAGTAGCACCTTGTTTTTTTTTTTTTTTGATGACACCTTCACCACATCAGCGGGTCCATACCTTTCATCTCTAGTGTAGAAAAATATATCCCTTAGCATTTTCACACTTGTTTGGGCCCTCCTTGTAGATTTTGGTGTAAATTTGTCTTGATTTAGTGTTGTAATGTAGATGACACATTTGCATTAGGTCTTGGGCCCTTGTGAACTAATAGATTTGAATGGTACCTTGCTAAAGTGTTGTAACCACTTTCACACTTTTCCAGGGTTTTACCAAATAACTAAGCATAATAAACTTACTTTTAATCAAAATCAACTTTAATCTTGCCTTATTTGGAGTGTTGTAAAGTGTTGTAACATACTTTCACACTTTTCTAGGTTTTTCATTAATAATTAATATTTATCATGCTTTAATTGGCCCTATTTTGCATCCACATGCCTCATTTATAACATCTTTTTTAGGATAATCCTAACACCAATCATTGACCAATCATAATTTAGGTGTTTCTAGCTTGTGTGGCCAAGATTTAGTGATCTGGGACTCATTCACCACTTTCAATGAATGAGTCCCACCTATATTTTTTGGTCCCAAACCTATTTTTACACCTTTCTAAGAACTTTTTCTTTTTGGTTCCATACATTATGCTAGATGGGACTCATTCACCATCTTGGGAAAATGAGTCCCATGTGGCCCAATATTGAAAATAATTCAAATTCTTGGTGGGATTATGTCCTCCTAGATCTGATGTCATCTTGTAGTGTTGTAATCTCGAGAATTCTTTCATAATTGGGTATAAATACAAGGTTCTTTCACTGGTTTTCACCCAAGACTTTTGTGAGAGAATTCATAATAGAAAATTGAGTTCACAAGAGCATTCAAGTGTCTTCAAGGGAAGATTTTTCATCAATTGTTGCAGCAATTCAAGATCCATCATCATGTCAAGCATATCAAGCATCAAGCATGTTCTTGAACTAGTGTTGTGATGTAGCATTAAAGATCCAAGATCAAGCATTGTTCCACTCTTATTGTCAAGATCAAGATCTACATCCTTCATAGCCATTTCATGTTGAGTTGTAGATTTACAAGACATTATTTACAAGACATCATCCAAGGTATTATTTTCCATGATTCATGATCTTTGTTTCATTTTTCATTCCTTCATATCATTGTCTCATCATTTGGTTTAATTACCTATAAGGGGTTTGACCAAGGAAAACCACTATTCCCTAACAATCAACACATTTTTTCTCTCTATCTTTGTGTAATTATAGATCTAGGTGCTTTGAAGACTTAAGATCATTCAATATTGGGTTACAAGCTTGTAGGAGTTGTTTCCCCATTTGCAAGTTCATAATCTTCAATAAAAGGTCATCTACAGTCCCAAAATCAGAGTTTCTAATTCAGGAACCTAGAGGAATAGAAAGAGCGGACTAATAGGTGTAGATTCAGACTTTGAATTTCCAAAAAATCCAAACTAGACTCATTCACCACAAGTGGCAAATGAGTCCCACTATAGGTGTTTTTCAGAGATCTTTGTAGATTTGGATACACCTCCTATGCAAAAATCCATAATTGGGACTAATTTGCCCAAAATGTTGAATGAATCCCAGTAGGCAAAAAATTCAAGATCAACAACATTTCTAGTCTCCTTTCAAGTCTTTACAAGTTTCCAGGTGCACACATTTTGTTTATCAACTTTATGTTTTGTTTTATACACCTTTATGGGTGATTTTGTAGGTCATTGCATCAAACTAGGGTTTAGTGTTGCATCTTACATTGCATTAGTCTTTCCAAGTTCTTACTTGGTGGTGACCCCCTCATTAATCCCTAAACATACCCTAGGATACCCTATTGCCAGGTCTCCTTCCTTTTTCTTCATTGGATTGAGATCTCTATGGCATCCTTGAATGTAAAGTATAGAAAGTTTGTTGCCCTAGGTCCTAAACAATAGTGGAGACAATTTTATATCTTACATTTTCGTGAACCTACAATTAGAATACCTTCTTTTTTTATTTGGAGCTCATCATCATCCTATATCTAGCTTGCATTGACTTTGCATTAGGGTTTGCATTAGTTAATTGGCATTCTAGGGTTACAAAATTTTGCATTAGTGAAAGTGCATGTAGTTTTCACTTTTGCATCTCAAATCATTGAAAAACATCTAAAAACTACATTTTCATTTAGGTTAAAAATGATACAAACTAAAAATCATAAAAATCACTCAATTTGTTTTGAATTTTTTGGAAAAAATCCTAACTAGGACTCATTCGCCACTTTGGGTGAATCAGTCCTAGTCCAAATTTGAATCTACCTTTAATAGTATTAAAAACATCATTTTTGTGCTTCCTAAGCCTCCTGGTAACATATACTATAAGTCTAGAAATTTTGGTAACATTTGTTTTATGCATCTAGGTCAAAAACATCAATTTAGGGTACTCATTTTTGAAATCATTTCAATTACAAGCATCATCATATTTGAAAATATTCAAATTTATAAAACTTTGCATCATATGGATAAAAGTACTTTTCACTTTTGCATATACAATGTTTACATTCATAAAACTTTGCATAAGTTTGATAAAAGTGCTTTTCATTTTTGGATATACATTGTTTGCATTCTTAAAGTTTTGAAAACATTGGATAAAAGTACTTTCATCTTTGGATATACATTGTTTATGTTCTTAAAGCATTTCATAAGATGGTTAGAAGTTCTTTTCATTTTTGTTCAAAAAATGTTAATACCTTACCTTTCTAGGCATGCTAAGAAAAATTTCATATCCCCTCCCTAAGAGAGTATTTTAATGAAAGAGAATATAACCTTGGACATTCCTAATTATCATATTTATTCTTCTCCTAATATCTCTCCTATTGGTGAAGATATTTTTGTGTTAGAAGAACCAATCAATGAGAGTTTTGAGAAACCTAGTTGTTTCTCTCTTTCTACCTCTCTTATTAGGAAATACATTGATGAACAAGAAGAAACAACCATAGGTAATCATGATGATAACATAATACAACAAGAAATCATTGAAACTTCAACTAGTCTACATTCATCTCCCAACATCTTCCCCTCTTATGATAATGTTTTAGAGGATGAAAGTGTAAGTGATGAAGATATGTTTATGTTGGATGATCAAACCTTTAGGGTCTATAACAACCCTATCTATGATCATTCTCCTACCTATCCTATTTTGGAATAAATTAGAGAACAAAGGAATGAAATCATAAATGATCAGGACAATCACATTTGTTCTTCTCCTAGTATCTCTCCTAGTTGTGAAGAAGATACTTTGATGTTAGAAAACACAATCGATGAAAGTCATGAGAGTCTTAGTTTCCCCTCTTCCCCTAGGGAAAACATTATTGAACAAGGAAACACCATTATTGACAAGAAAAACAATTCAACCATTGGTCATTCCCCTACTTGCAATGAAGCCATTTTGGAAGAACCAATCCTTGAATGTGAAGAACATTTGGTTTTTATTTCTCCTAAAAACTCTCCCCTAGGGAGGATATCATGGTTGAAGAAAAGGACAACATTTTTCATTCATTGGATGATGGCAAAAGGATAATACTAGATTTTCCTTTATTAGAAATACATCAAGCCAAGACTACTAAGGTTATGAATGTGCAAGTGTCCATTAGATATCCCTTGATTAATTGACCTCCTATATACCCCATCATACATCCTAAGAATCCTATAATTCTTTACCCACCCTCACACAAACCTCAAACTCAAAAAAACCCTAAACTTATCCTTTACCCACCTAAGAATAATGTGTCATAGTAGCTGAGTCATAATACTGTTTCTCATACATATAACACTAGAAACAATCCACAGCCAATAAAATCACCTCCAACAACCTCACCTTTCCATAATCCTATCCTACATGGTCCTCCTCGATTAACTTCACAAAGGGGAAAGGAGTATGATCTTGTTGAACAACTTAAGAACACTCCTACTAAGATATCATTGTGGGACCTTATTCAAGCCTCCCTCCACTATCATAAAATGATTCAAAGTTCCTTGCAACAATTTATTATCCATTCTAATGTGCAACCAAATGACATAGCAGCCCCAATCCAAGGAATAAATGTTGACATTGTTTTCCACCAAAGTGAGCTCCCTCCTCTAGAAGTGCAAAAAAAAATGAAGCTTTCATAATAATATCTCAATATAAAAGAAAAGGGATAAAGAAAACCTTTTTAGACAATGGATCTACCCTTAATGTGTGTTGTGTGACCCTTTTGGATAGGATTGGCATGGATAAATAAAAAATTCAACTTGACTCTCTATCTATTAAAGGATTTGACAATTTAGGAAAACAATTGCTTGGTGTGATCAATTTTCCTATTACAGGTGGGAAGGCCACATTAGAAACACCAATCCATTTTATTCCTCATGATCTTTCATATAATCTCCTTTTAGGAAAACCATGGATTCACACAACGAATGGGGTGCCTTCTACTCTTCATCGCAAAATGAAGTATATTTACAACAACAAAGTGTACGCACTTGGAGATGACCTTGACCCAAACAGTTGTTTGAACATTTAGAAAAATAAATAGAATTCTTTGAAAACATTAACACGAACTACATAAGTGGAACCCATGCAACAAACAGATGAAGAAAACATATTGAGAAAATCATGAAGCTATTAGAAGATGATTGGGGTTCCTTAGACTTTGAACCAACATTCATGGGAGAATACAAGATCATGAACAAATAATTTGAAAATTTAAAAGAAAAATAAATAATGTCAATTAAAAATTTGGAAGACACTTTAAAAGAATTCACCTCATCCACTTTAGAAGAAAAATAAAATTACATAACAAACTTTGATAAAACTGACTATCGACAACCATCAAATCCAAAAGAAATAAAAGAACTTTATGGAAGAGGTTATGAGCTTATGAAACAACTTGGATATAGTGGAAAAAGATGTGGTGCTAGAGAACAAGGAATATGTGTCCCTATAGAGCCTCACATGCAAGAAAAGACTAATGGTATTGGCTATTGTCCTTTGATAGAAATAAACAATCCTTCACTCAATATCAACACTCTTACAAAAGATTTCTCTAAGACAACTTTAATAGTAGTACATCCTAAACTGATAGACACTAGTGGTATTGATTGTTATCCTTTGAAAGAAATGAAAGAAACAAAAATATCCTCTCTTAATGTCAATGTCATCATGCAAAACACTAACTATTTGAATTTGATAGATTTTACACCCTTCATTTAAGGAGAGAACAAAATATCATAATCTAAAGATTCTTGTGTAAGTATTACATATTTTACTAATAAGGAGACAACTTTTTCACAAAATAATAGAACATCCTCTAGCATTGATCAAGAAGGTATCTTGTCAAGACTCCTCCAAGATCATTTGATATTCCTCCATCCAAGAACATGAAATAAATTTTACTACAAAAATTTATTTTGTGCATATTATAGAGTTCATGGTCATTCTACAAATGAATGTAAGGTTTTAAGTAATAAAATTCAACATCTTAAGGAGTCGGGTTCTGTTCCTTGTATTGAATCACCTAATTCCTCTAATTGATACTAATTTGTACACTAGAATGTTTCTCATCAATCATTTCAACTCATCCTTGTCCTACACTAAGTAGGGGAAAGGGGTTAGGTAGCCTTCTCCTCGTATGTCATTTGTCATTGTCTCTTTTGACTAGTTGACCACCTTTCATGTACATTTAAGAGCAAGCTTGGGATGTGGACAACATGCCTTAAGTTGAATCACATGTGATATACTCATTCATGATGAAGTTCAATTCAAAAACATATGACTTGGCATGGGGCTTTCCAAATAAACTCTCATGTCTTCTTCTACTTTAAAGCAATTGCTCATAGTATGGTGTTAGCAACTGCTTTAAAATGGGAGTATACATCGACACTCATATTTCATTGTGTGATTTATTTCTTCTTGTGATGCTTCCTTTTCTTGGTGGTGTCATTGGGCTTGATTTCCTCTGAGAGCATGATATTTCTTTGACTTGTCCTCTCTTGGAGACATTAGGCACAATGTTCTCTAAGAAGAGACCTTGCACAAATTAAGAAAAATCCCTTTGAACATATCCTACACTATTTTGAATTTACAACATCAATTATATGGCCATATTGCATAACACATTTTGCATGCATGTGGAGCCATCTTGTTTGTTCATGAGCTCCAAGCATACAAAATTTTGCTTGTCTCATGAAGCTTTTTTGTGTGGCACCTTATCAAAGTTATCAAGAGGTCTAATTTTGGTATGGTTTGAGTGGGAAACCCGATCGAGGCATGACTTTCCCCATAGCCACTCACATGTTTGTGACCACATATTGGCCATATGTGTCTCACCTTCTTAGAATTCTCACCCAGTGGACAACCAAGAGTTTTGTTACCTCAAAGTGAGTGTGCATCTTTGGACAAACAACCTAGATCTGATCCACATCGTGTTGGAAAAATGGTTGAAACTTGATGCACATTTTTTATTTTTTCTTTTTTTTTTTCCTTTATTTTAGTTATTGACATTGCATGATTGAGTATCTTGTTTTGCTGCAAATCATACATCTTTGTGTCTGTCCTTTTTGTGCTTAGTCGGTTTGACTTAGGATCTTGGATCTTGGGGGCTTGACCACATCTTCAATCTTTGTTATAGTATACCATCTACATTGGTACATTGGGACCACTCTTGAATGTCTACTTTAGTGTGAGATTGAAGCAAGTTACTCCTCTCACTAAAGTGGAGGCTAAATTTAGTGTAGAAAAATACACCCCTTTACATTTTCACACTTGTTTGGGCCCTCCTTGTGGATTTTGGCTTAAATTTTCCTTGATTTAGTGTTGTAATGTGGATGACACATTCGTATTAGGTCTTGGGACCTTGTGAAGTAATGGATTTTAATGGTACCTTGCTAAAGTGTTGTAAAGTGAACTATAAGTAACTTTAACACTTTTCTAGGATTTTATCAAATAACTAAGCATAATAAACTTATTTTTAATAAAAATCAACTTTAATCTTGTTTTATTTGGAGTGTTCTAAAGTGTTGTAACACACTTTCACACTTTTCTAGGCTTGTCATTAATAATTGGGATTTTGCATGCTTTAATTGGCCCTATTTTGCATCCACAAGCCTCATTTATTTCATTTTTTTGAGGATAATCTTGACACCAATCATTGACCAATCATAATTCAGGTGTTTCTAGCTTGTGTGGCCCAGATTTAGTGATCTAGGAATCATTCACCACTTTGGGTGAATGAGTCCCATCTAGATTTTTGTGTCCCAAACCTATTTAAAAAACCTTTCTAAGAACTTTTGATTTTTGGTTCCATACATTATGCTAGATTGGACTCATTCGCCATCTTTGGAAAATGAGTCTCATGTGGCCCAAAATTGAAATTAATTCAAATTCTTTGCGGGATTTTGTCCTCCTAGATCTGATTTCAGCTTGTAGTGTTGTAATTTTAGGAATTCTTGAATAATTGGGTATAAATACAACTTTCCTTCATTGATTTTCACCCAAGACTTTTGTGAGAGCATTCATAATAGAAAATTGAGTTCACAAAAACATTCAAGCATTCACAAGGGCATTCAAGTGTCTTCAAGGGTAGATTCTTCATCAATTGTTGCAGCAATTCAAGTCCATCATCATGTCAAGCATATTTTTGAGCTAGAGTTGTGATGTAGTATTGAAGATCCAAGATCAAGCATTGTTCCACTCTTATTGTCAAGATCTACATCCTTCATGGCCATTTCATGTTGAGTTGTAGATTTACAAGATATTATTTACAAGACATCATCCAGGGTATTATTTTCCATTATTCATGTTATTTGTTTCATGTTTCATTCCTTCATTCTATTATCTCATCATTTGGTTTAATTACCTACAAGTGGTTTGACCAAGGAAAACCCTTATTCCCTAACAATAAACACTTTTTCTCTCTCCCTCTCTCTATCTATTTATGTAATTACATATCTTGGTGCTTTGAAGACCTGAAGATCATTGGAGATTAGGTTACAAGCTTGTTGGAGTTGTCTCCCCATTTGCAAGGTCATCTATAGCCCCAAAATCAGAGTTTCGGATCTGGGATCTTGAAGGAACAAAAAGAGAAAATTCAAACTTTGAATTTCTAGAAAATCCAAACTAGACTCATTCACCACAAGTGGAAAATGAGTCCCACTATATGTTTTTTAGAGATCTTTGCAGATTTGGATACCCATTTTCCTGAAACTTGCTCCTAGCAGAAATCTAGATCTGGGACTGATTCACCCATAATGGAAAATGAGTCTTAGAAGGAAAAAATTTCAAGATCAACAACATTTCCAGTCCCCATTCAAGTCTCTACAAGTTTCCAGTTGCACACATTCTATTTTGAAACTTTTTGTTTTGTTTTATACACTTTTCTAGGTCATTTTGTAGGTCATTCCACCAAACTAGGGTTTAGTGTTGCATCTTGCATTGCATTAGTCTTTCCAAGTTATTACTTGTCATTGAACCCCTCATTAATCTCTAAACGTACCCTAGGATACCCTACTATAAGGTCTCTTTCCTATTTCTTCATTGGATTGAGATCTCTAGGGCATCCTTGAATGTAAAGTATAGAAAGTTTGTTGCCCTAGGTCCTAAACCTTAGTGGAGAAAATTTTCTATCTTACATCAGCGAGCATATAATTTTTTGTCTTTGGTGTTGGCTTGGAAACTTTTTTGGATGGTGTGAAGGAGAGGTGTTGGACACCATTGCTTTGATGGAAAATATGCATTTTCTAGTTAATATATAAGTTTTTGCATTAGGTGATGATGGAAAATATTCTTTGATCAACATGGACAAGGGATTTTTGGGGTGCTACAATGACAATCGATGTCATTTAGAAGGTTGGTTGATCTTCTTCAACAGATTATATTGAGTTTTGTCTTTTTCTTTCCCCCCCATTTTACAATGAGAAAATCAAAATGTCTAGAGAAACTTTGAAACTGAAATAAAATGAAGTGTCAAATGTAAATGTGACTAAAATGGTAATTTGGCCTCAAGCTTGATGCTTCCATATTCTATAAATGGGAATTTAGGGCCAGTTACAAAGAGGTTGGTTGTTTTGGAATTGATCATAGGGAGGATTGTAAAGAATATACTAAACATTTTACTGTTAACTCTTAGGTATGAGTCTGCTAATATGCACATGTAGTGTTGACAATAATACTAACAATATAGAACATAATAGTGCAAGTTATGCACCATTTTCTCTCCTATATACTAGTTTTATGAATTATAAGTAATATAATCAAGGGTTATCTTATTTGTCTCTATTGTTTTTCGATGGGTGTATGGTTTTATTATTTCTTATTAATTCAAAGAATTGGTGTAAATGCTTGAATGGAGCTATAGGTTTATGTTAAATCATGTACTAGGATGCTAGGAAGAAGTGATGGTTGGGATATAATGTTGAAGTAATGTAATGCAATATCCTCAAGGATTTAAATAATTTCAGGTGTGAAATTTCTATCAAATCATGTAAATGTTAGAATTGACTCCTTCCAAGGATGAGGCACTAATCTAAGTGTGTTGATCATGTTTCATTTCATTGATTAATTCAGCAAACAAACGATTCATTAAATCATTTTTTTTGAAATGGGTTATAAATTATGTTAGGCTTCACCATTCTAAGGCTTCAAATATGAACTATTGTTAAGAAGCAACCAACTCCTTTGATACATTTTGTTTGTTGAGCCATTATATGGGAATTATCTGTGTGTTACAATGTTTATGATAAAATGAAATATAAATATCATGTAAACATTATTAGGATCACCCTCCTAGGTTTTACATAGCTCGAATAGTACAATTAAGGGCCTAATAACCCTTACTTTTTTGTTGGACAATACTTTCCTTTACTTATCATTCGGTTATATTAGATCCATAGATAAATGGTGAGATTAAGTTTGGTTCTAATAAAATAACCAACAGATTGGCAATTTTGTTGGGGAAGATACTCATGAAGTATGTGTTTCTAGATCATAAGTGTTAGAGTCGAGTACTTTGATAGTATAAGCCCATGTTTATTCTAGCTTTGTATCAGTGAGTCCATTCTTATAAATTTTGTGAGAATCTACTATGTTTCCCTTGAAACTTGCAAGTGCTATCAAGATGTACCATAATTCCATGAATGTTTTACAATTTCTCACTAGATGTGGCTGGCGACTCTGAGATCTCTGAACTAGTATACATTATTTGAGATTATCCAGTAAAATGGAATGAGAATTTTTTGAAGAAAAGATAAGGTAGACTTGAGCTCGTATGGTAAAGAACTTGATGGAAAGCTAGATTGAAAATTTTAAAAGACTAGTATTATCTTGATAGAGTCAAATAATTTATTGAATTTGAACACCTGGTTCAGATTTTGAGTACTTACAAACATGGAAAGGGTCATGTTACAAAAATCATAAAGGACTTATGTGTGACTCTACTAATCAAAGAAGATTAAATTAAAATCAACCCGTGAAAGAAACTTCATATTGTTGAAGTTTGTTCCTCTATAAAGGAGGTGGCGACTCTATGCAAAAGAACCAGATGGAATGGTGATGAAAACTTTAGATATGCAAATTTTTCCAGTCAAAGGAATAATTCAAAGCAACTGCAACATATCCAGGTATTTCCCCTATTTTGGTTTTCAAGAAGCAATAAATTTGTGTGAAATCCAGGTTGAGTGATTTGGAAAAAAATTGGTTCCCTATTGAGTGAATTGCGCACTAATAAATGGAATGGTAGTGGTAATCTTACATACTTCTAAGAAATAGTTTGAAGTTTCTATATTATGAGTAAGAAGTATGATCATTATTAAAATCTACTCATTAGAAATATCTAAAAGAAAAGCTATTTTTGGGTTGTGCACCTTAAGATCATGGTTAAATCAAGGAGTAAGGCAATGAATGATCAACTGTGAAGTTGATATTTGAGGTTTGTAAAGGGATACATGAAGTGTATCATTCTTCTATATCTCCCTCTATAATTTCAAGTAAAAACATGTAGGGCATGCAGGGTATGTGCAGGATCATCATGGAAAAAATAGGCCCTTAAGTGGCAAAAAATTCAGAAAAATCAAAGTTAGACAACTTGACATAAAAATTTGAATAAGTTATCTATATTATTTCAAAAATATGTAAGAATAGAATCTGTAGCAAATTCAATGTAGTTTCTAAACTACAAGATTTATTTAAAAAAATAAAAAATCTATTTGGTGAAAATTTGAAATTTCAATGCGATAGTACTTAAATTCCAAGGAAAAAATAAGAAGTAGGTGTTTGTCTAACCACCCTAACCACAATAAAATGATAATATTTTTTAATAAGATTTTGGATATAAGTAGAAGACTGATGTCCCGATGTGATGCATATTTTTTTGTAATTTTTTTCCAATTAAATAATTAATTATATATTTTTTATTACAACTTTTTAAAAATATAAAAACTTGTATGTCTAACCACCTTAACTTGGTCAAAACTTCATGAAATTCATTTTTTTTTAATCATATAGTATGTGAAGCATAGAATGTGACACATGTTTTTGGATTCAAAAAATGTGATACTGTTTGAAAGCTATAGATGTTTTTCAACCTATCAATCATGACTTTAGTCGTAATTCAAATAGAAAATGAATAATAATAATTTATTAAATTAAAATTAAAGAATAATTTATATTGGTGGAAAGATGAGAATCTCCTTAAAAAACCCTTTTTTGTTTCATCAATTTTGGGTTAAAAAAAAGTCATCAGCCACATACCCTACACATACCCATCATATTGCCACTTTTTGGCCCATCATGATCCTGCACATACCCTACAACCTTTGTCATGCCATCAAAGGAATTTATCTATTTGGAGTTATAGACCATTAAACTTTGATGGTATTCAAAGTTTCCCAAATTCTATTCTTGGTAGTGTTAGGGAACATTTTTCAAAATTTATAGGGAAAAGTTATGAATCAGCTCATAGACATTTGTATACTTTTATGGAATTGATGGGAGACTATGAGATAATTCATGAAGATGTTGTTATGAATCTATTTGTTCAATCTTTGAAGGGAGATGCTAGAGATTGATTTTCATGCTTACCCATATGTTCTCTTTCTTCATGGAATGAATTCATGGTTGCATTTATAGAACAATTTGGTGAAAGGATTAATCTAAGTTCAGTAAGGAAAAAACTCATGGAAATTCAATATGATGAAAATGAGTTAGTCCTAGCTTTCAACCTCAAATTTGCAAAAGCGATAAGATATTTCCTAAAAATATGAGACCAAGTGATGCAGAGTGTTTGATTGTGTATTTGGGTGCATTTGATGAAGAAATGAGTTATTTGATGAGAGATAAGGATCCCACAACATTGCATCATGCATATCAAATTTCCATGGAAATTGAAAAGAATTTGAGATATTCAATGGTGAAAGGGTATATGGCTATGAGTATAGGATATTTTAGTACCCCTCTTGCAAGTGGATTAGATAGTAGAAATGACTATCATGATAATGGTGCTTCTATTGTTCTAATTTTTCCACCATCACCTAGTGTAGCTCGTGGTAAATTACATATTGAACACCAGAAAATTTTAAGCAATACCGATCAAATTTTTTTTGTTCAAAGGCTATCTAGTATGAAGAGATATCAAGGAGACTCACTATATGACCTATTTGCAAGGTTTTTAGATGCCTTGTTGGAAATTACCAAGGACTTTAGACCTAAGGATTTAGTATTCATTGAATTATTTTGTGAAATATTTGAGCCAGGACTGAGTACCTTGGGCCATAAGAATTGAAGCCTCATGGTTTTTGATCAAATGATTGATTAGATAAGAATTTCCAAGGAATCCAGGTGTGATCATGCACAAAATATGAAATCTTAAATTATCAGTGGCAATTTCCCTATTGAAAAGAATCAGAGGACAACTCAAGTAAGTGAAAAAGGAAAAATAGAGAATGGACACATGTCTTGTGGTATGGGTCATGACAATGATTGTAATCAATTTACAAATGTTCCATATGCAATTCAGTACATTGGTGGTGAGGGTAAAGATACATTTGCAAGCATTGTTGTTGTCCCACAACAAGTAAATAAAAAAAAACCATTGAGAATGGGAGTTTGAGTGTTCATTCTAAACACTCTGAGCATAGCCTGGGTGATGGTGAATTCCCTTGCAATAATGATCAAGGGGAAACTAAGGTCTTTGATTACTTTTTTGAAGAATGTAATTCTTTCTATGATTATGATCTGGAAACATTCTCTTTGCATGAAGGATGCAATAATACTAATGCTCAAGAAGTTTTTCCCTTACAAGTGGATGAAAAAATTCCATGTGATGGATTCCTGGAATGCAATCTAATTATATCAAAACCTGAGTGTGCTAGCCTTGTGAATGATGAGTAATTTGAAGATGAGAATGTGTGTGTTCAGTATCTCGAGCCTAAGCATAGTGCTAAGAATGATGAAAATTGTGGTACTAACTAGTAGGATCATGCCCTAATTGTTCATGATTGTTTGTCTAAAGCAAAGATGGAATATTCAAGCTTCGTAGTAGAAATGGACATGATTTTTTTTTGCAAGGATTTGTTGACAAGGAAAGGGATGAGGAAGCTTGTTCAATTGCTAATAAACACCATTCAAATTGTAGGGAACCCTTCACATTTGAGTCGTAATACATATCAATTGATGATACACATGAGTTCCTTGTTACTAACTATGTTAGTCTTGAGTTATTTGTGCCATCTTTTGAAACATTTTTCTTTGAGTTAAATGATGGTTTGAAGGATAAATTGGAATATGTTATTAAGCCTAAAATGGAGGAATTCTTTGATGTATGGGATGTAATTGATAATAGTTTTTGTGGTTATGATCTTGATCTAAACAAAATCAGAGGAACCATGGGCTCTGGTGAGTCAAATTCCTTAAGTATTGGATCATATCACAACATAACTATTTTTCACTACTCAAATGAGTGTGAATACCAGTTTCAAAGGATGTTTGTGTATGAACATTTCTCATTCATCACATAGGATAAAATTTTATTTGGAATGAGATAGATACCAAAGGATGATTCCAAGGTTTTATATGAACTTTCTAGCAACCCTCACTTATCAAAAATGGAATTACAATCTAGTTTCAAAAGACCAATATATATGTTCCTAGGTGAATATCTTGAACAAAGTGTCCATGAAAGTTTCCAGCTTGATGTGAAAACTGAAATGGATATCAACCCTTATGGTGTTAATGATCAAATGGACTATGAGTACTTTCCTTTTTCTTTCCAGTTGAATGAATATCTAGTGGAATGTAATTGTGAAATGAATAAGGTAAGATGCACATTAATCTTGGTTTTCACTTGATACCTATATACTATTTTCAGTTAGGAAGGGTTAGTGATAATAATTTTAAAATTAGGCATATGGAAATTATGGTTAGTCTTACAGTGACCATAGCAGGGCTAGTTGTTGGGAAATTCATGGCAATATTTTTAGGTATGGCTAGCTGCAAATAGTAGAAAATAAAGTTTTTGATAGAGGAAAGGAATAGTTCTAAGTTTTGGGGGCCTAGGGCCACCAATGTGAAGTTGAAGCCTATTGAATTGTAGAGTATAGGCTAAAATATTGTATATCCAGAAGATGCTTTTGAAAAAAAATGATATGGGAAGTACACTGTAAATTTTTGTAAATTTTGTATATGTTGGTTTTCTTTGGTTGGATTTTTCTTTGCCTTGTCTGGGTAGGTCCTAGTTTTAGTTCTCTATGATTCATCTACTACAAACTGAGTTTCTTGGATCT